>PVJA010025394.1:0-15195 GCA_004027025.1 Myocastor coypus
GAGAGAGAGAGAGAGAGAGAGAGACAGGGATAGGGACAGGGACAGGGACACAGAGATTACAACAAACATTTTTCATTCCTCTGGAATTTGCAGCCAGGAAGTTGTGTCCACCTGGAGACCAGACTGGACAAAGTAACTGCTTTCATCAGCGCTCCTTTCTTGGCCCACCTGTGTTTGCTGTGGGACTGACTGACTGGGACAAGGTCTTGCCAAGTACTCCAGGCTGGCCTCTATGTTGTCCAGGCTACATAGGTAGATGCAGGGACTGGGATTCAATACCTGGCCTGCCGTGCCTGGCCCTCCCCTGGGGCAGGCTGAGATGGCAATTGAGACGGGGTGTGATAGCACACACCTATAATCCCAGCTCATGGGAGGCTACAAACAGGAGGGTCACTACAAGTCCGAGCTGTGTAGTGAGACCCTTAGACCCTGTACTACATGCAGAAAAAGAAAAGAAAATGGAAATCAAGGGCTGGGGAGATAGCTCAGCAGTCTGAGCCCCTGCTGGCAAGCTCAAGGCCCAGGGTTGGCTTTTGGTACAACGTGCTGTGCTGGCCCTAGAAAGGGGCATGGTGGCGCATGCCTGTAGTCCTAATGCAGGGGAGGCTGAGACAGGAGGATCACTATGAGTTGAAGCTGTACCAAATAAATAAAGATTAAAGGACTTTTTCTTTCTTTCTTTCTTTCTTTCTTTCTTTCTTTCTTTCTTTCTTTCTTTCTTTCTTTCTTTCTTTTTTTTTTCAGTATTCAATTTGTTTACTCTGAGCGAAATGCAGCCTCTTACAGTGAAGAGAGAAGGCGGGCGAGGTGAGCATGGCGTCCCGGAGTCTCAGCGCAGACGAGCTGTTAGAAGCTCTCACTGGATAATTTAAGTGTAAATGAGAACGAACTGTAGGAATTAAATTTGCTTTGAAATACCAGTCTGAAAAACCAGGGGAAGACTATTTGAGACAAACCCTGGTTGTGCCTTTTATCAAAACCTGAACCTTTTAAAAAAATAATTTCAGAGTCTCCACGAAAGCTAAGTGTAGTCAGATTTAACGTTCCTAATGATCTTCTCATTAAAAGCTACCATTCAGTAATGATTACACTTACATTAAAATAAATACATGCATTTATACCCATGCCACATGAAGTATTAAAGGACTTTCTTACATAAAATAGAAATCAAAATATCTAGAATACAACTGAGTATCATGGTGTACATCTACAATTCAGGACCCAGGGGTCTTATCCTGGTGGTTTGAGGAGAGTTGGAAGTCAGCCTGGGCTACACGCTGAGACCCCATCTCAAATAAATAGCCAGAATAAAGACTTGGGGGGCCAGTGAGATGGTTCAGTGGTCTAAAGCATCTGCTTAGGCAAGCTTAAGCAACTGTAGGGACTGTTCTTCAATCCCCTGCACCACACACTGCGCCAGCGCCACCCTCAGGGCAGGCTGAGCTGGCCATTAAAAAAAAAAAAGTTTGGCAGAATACATGGAGACATTGCAATTTTCTAAGTCTTTGCTTTGATCAAATACGCACTTTGCACTTAGATTCTAAAAGCAACCAGTGGAAATAAATGACAGAAATAAAAGTTAAGTGTGACTCAAATGTACCCTTCCAGTGAATTTTATAAGTAAAATTAGGGTAAGTTAGGGAAAAGGCATGGGATATCAAGAAGCCTCCAGGCCTGAAGACAGCTTAGAAACTTGGAGGAACTACCAGAAGAGCATTTTAGGCAATTTGAATTTGAGGTAAATTTTGCTAGCTTTGAGGATATAATACAGTGAAAATATTTTTCACTCTCCAAGCTAATCTTTGAAGTCTGGCCCAAGATTATGAACGAAACTGTTTCACTTGGCCCTTTAGTCTTTATGTGACTTTAACTCCAGTCTCCCTCTGGCTTTGAAAAAACAGACCAGCCCAACACTGCTGGGAGAGGGCGTGGCTATGTCCTCTCCTCCCTAGGTGTGCCGGCAGGTTCCCGCTAGGTTCCTTCCCTGCCTGATTGTGGCCCAGATTTTCAGAGCCTCTTGGCCATACAGGATGCGGTCCCTTTTAGATGGCTGGCTGTGCACCTATCGAACAGCAGAAAAATTGCTTCCATGTGCAAATTGATGATGCATAATGATTTTACTGTGGAAAGCCGGCCTGTGGTGGTGGATACAGTGTGTCAACTTGAGGAGCCCAGAAGCTTAACTAAGTAATTCTGCAGCCCTGCATCCTAGGGCTCAGAGGACATGCCCTTACTGCTCTAGGATGTTGTTCACTGTGTCAGCTGAGAAGTTGAGAAGCTTGACCAAGCGACTCAGCAGGGGCCAGGACCTCACTGTGTAAACATCCTCAGCCTGAACCAGAGGAGGGCACAGAGAGGGCCTGAGCACCACACCTGGGGCCAGCAGCCTATGTACAAAGTAAGAACGATCGCCTGGGAGCCAGCTGATTAACGTCTGAAACCTCCACACACTGTGAGCTAAGCAAATCTTTCTTTCCTTCATTTTGGGCATTGGGTGTTTTGTCACAGCAATGAGAGAAAAATAACCAACACAAAGACTTTCTTAGTAGTCAAGCCGCTCTGTATCAAATTGTAACCACTCTAGTTCCAGCTCTGGAAACTTCTCCCCTCCTGGCCTGTTTGTTTTGGTTCCTGTTCTTGTTAGTTACGCTCTATCCAACCACCCTGTGTACCCTAATGGACTTGTTTTTTGACCTTTCAGGAATTTAGGGCTTAATGGCATTCATCAATAGATATCAATAGTTGTTGTCATAGCTCTAAGAAATGAAAGGTAAGATTTTTTGTTTAGAGTTTGATTCATTCCCAATTTCTTTCCTTTATCTCGAGTGAAATGAATATTCTATTTTTAGACGGAACAAAGATAAAGATGTTCAGGCAAAGTGTAAAGCATAAGGTAAATTGTCTATTAGTAATAGCCATTAAGCCAGGTATACAGCACACCTGTAATGCCAGCCCTCGGAAGGCTGAGGCAGGAGGATTCTCACGAGTGAGAAGCTAGCCAGGGATACCTCGTGAGTTCAAGGAAGCCTGAACTACATAGTGAGGCTCTGTCTCAAAAAAGAAAACAAAAAGCACTGCCTAGTGGTATGTACCTGTAATCCAAGGTAGTTCAAGGCCAGTCTGGGCTACACAGTAAATTCAAGGCCAGACTAAAATACAGGGAAGACAGCTGGCAAGTGCAAGGTCCTGAATTCAATCCCTGGTACTGGGGAAAAAAAAAAAAGTACAGGGAAAGAACTTGTTTTAGCCAAATCAAACCAAACAGAAGGCATCTTTTAAAAGGATAGGTACAGTAATGTACACCTGTAGATCCAACTACTTAGAAGTCTGAGGCCTGAGGTAGGAAGCCTTCCAAGTTTGAGGTCAATTTAGTCAACCTAAATTCAGAAAAAAAAAAAAAAAAAAAAAAAAAAAAAAAAAAAAAAAAAAAAAAAAAAAAAAAAAAAAGAGAGAGAGAGTGAAGGGAAACTAGGTTGGAACATTTGCCTAACGTGCATGAGGCCTTGGATTTAATCCCAGTACCACAGGAAAAAAAGTTCTCTGAACTATTTTTATTTTTCCAGTGAAGTTAAGTATTGTGTAAGATAAAAGATGTTGACAGATTGTTACTATGTGCTTTTAAAGACCAATAATGAAAGTGGCAGTTTATGTTACTGTTTAGGTATTTAACGGGATGGGGAAATATCTCAGTAGAATAAGCGCTTGCCTGGCAAGCACAGGGTCCTGAGTTCAATCCCCAGGACCATAAAAAAAAAAAAAAAAAAAAGAAAAGAAAAAAATATTTTAAAAAGTAAGCATTGGGGCTGGGGAGATAACTCTATGGCACAAGTGCCTGCCTGGCAAGTGCAAGGCTGTGAGTTTGAACCCCGGTCCTGCAAAAAAAAGTAAGTAGTTGTAAAGGAACAGAAAAGTCTCTTTTTAAAGCTGTTCTGTGCTTCCTTTGGCAGTACATATACTGAAGTTTTTCTTGCAAATTTCAATACCTATTCTTTAAAAGTAGTGAACTTCCCAAATGGTTAATGCCATACACCACTGGGAGGCGCTACAACACTACTTTTAAACTTTACACAGTTAACTAAAAATATTTCCATTCTCATAGAAACGGACTTTGGGGAAATTTTTCTTTTATCTTTTTTGCAAAATAAGATGACAAGGACACTGAAAAGAAAAATAAGCAGTTCCAGGAGAAGAAAAATAAGTTACTACGACCTAAGCTAGCAAGGGAGATAATTATTTTCTTTGTCAGAATGAATATGTGAACAACGTTTAATGTTGAGGGATGGCTCATGGGCACAAGGCCGCATGCCCGCTCTCCCACAGCCTGTAGTGTTTGAGGGCATTTACTCATGGGGAACTTCTGAGCTGGTGGTCCACTGCCAGTGTCCATGGTCGACACCAAATAGCAAAAATCTCGGTTACAGCCGCTTCTGGATGGGTAGCAGTTCTGGCGTACACTACTTGGCATGCGCCTGTGGTGTGGCAAGGACGCACAGCGAGGGATGGCCAGATGCACCCTGGTGTCCACGAGCATTCACCTGGACAGCCTGGGGTACCAGAAGCCTTGCCACTCGCCGGCCGAGGCGGCCAACGGGCGCTGTCTGTCAGCGTGCACGGGGACCTAGAGAATGGCAAATGCCATTTTGCTCGATTGTTTATTTCCATGAGAAGGAGAAAGCAAAACAAGCCCATGCAGGTTTTTTGCTGGTTATTATCATGGTTTGCAAAATGTAGTAGCATGGAAAGAAACCATCTGCAAAGGGGTAAAAAAAGATTCCTCAGGACCCGGCCAGCAGCTGTGTAGGAGGGACAGGCTCTGCACTCCGTCCCTGCCCAGATGTTGGCAGCTGGTGAGATGCTATGGACCCAGACCCCTTGGCAAGGGTTGGGGTACTGGAATAGAAGCCCAGGGCCTCATGCACGCTAGGCAGCCACAGCAGCAGGAGCATGCGGTAGAGCCAGTTCCCAAGTCAGGTTCTCCCAGGGCTATTTGTTTCTCTTCCTGGAGGAAAAGCCAGGTGGTTATCAAGATGGGAGGGAAATTCGGGCCAGCTAGATGGTTCAGCAGTCTAACACGTCTGCTTAGGCAAGCTTAGGCAATCGCAGGGACCTCAGTTTGATCCTGGCACCACATGCAGATCCAGTCTCACCCCCAGGGCAGGCTGAGCCCGTCGTACTAAAAATAAATAAATAAAGCTCATCCGAAAAAAAAAGATGGGAGAGAAATTTAGTAAATGTCATCCTTACTCTGAACAGGTGGACGCCCAAGAGAAGGGCTGCTAAGCTGACATCCCAGAGATGGGGTGACGGTAACCCACATTATCATGTGACCCTGAGGGCTGAGGTGCAGCTCAGTGGCAGAGCATTTGCCCTGAGTTCTCCACCAGCACTGGAAACAACCACCCCCCCCCCAAAAAAAAAAAAAAAAAAAAGAAAGAGAAAAGGAAAAGAAAGAAACAAGCCAACCAAGCCTCCAAGCCACCCACACTGAGTGGCCTGAAGGAAGCCTGGAGACACTGGGGGAGCCAGGATTTACAGTCTGGGTGGACAGGATCCAGCACCAAGGAGTGCTGGTCCAGCCTTCAGGACTCTTACAGTGAAGCTGGGGGCTCAGAGCTTGAACTGCACTGTGGGAATTAGGTGTGGGAAGGAGAGGCCTTCCGTGATAGAGCCGAGCAGTCTGTGCTTGCCTTAGCTCCAGGCGCAGGCCTTACCTTTCCTCGAGACCCCCTTGGCAAGGATTTTCCACCTAAACACTTTCTGCTTGTTTATCCTTAGTACAGGGAAAATGCACCCACTTGGGTAGCTAGGGTTGAACTTCATGCATTGCAAATTCCAGACCGACTGGAAGGGGATAAAATCCCCTGGTGAAACTAAGGCCATAGTGGATTCTTCCTCAGCCCAGAGTTCTCCTTGAATATCATAAAAAGAAACCTCTGCCTTGAGGTGAAAGAATCTGTAAACAGGCCTTCCAGGCCCAGAGCTAATTCCACTCACTGTAAGTCCTTTTTACACCATTATCTCTGGGAACCCCCACAGCAGGTCTGCATTATGATGCCAATTGCTGGGGTAGGAAACTTCCTGGAGCAATCAGAGCAGGGCTTGAATCTGAATTTAGGTCTTTAACTCTAGGCCTAGTCCATTTCTCACCACTTTGCACAGCTGAGTATTTGGTATTACCTATTAATGTAAGGAGCAGCATGAATGACTGGCTAGAAGCAGAGAGCCTGGCCCTGGATCCCGCTCCTGGACTTGCTAACTATGTGGTCTTGTATAGGTAACTCAACCTGTCTCCTTTTCAGTGTCTTCTTCATTGGCAAAATAATACCTGCCCCATAGTTTTATGACGATTAAATGAATTTCTATAGTAAACTGTGTAGGACAATTTCTGGCATATAGTAAGTGATAAAGGCATGTTTTCTTCTATGATGATGACCATTATGATACTTAATAATGAATGAGGAGGAAAGAATTGGTGAAGACTGTCAAATTACTGCCCTGTTTGTTAAACTGTTTTGTGGATTAGGGTCATTTACTTTCACAACTGAACACCAAAAGGTGGAGCCTAATCTTGGGGAAGACAATTGATCATTTTATCAGCATCTGAGTTTGCTAGGGCTGCCCTGACAAAGACACTGTGTGCGTTACACATTAGAAACTTATTTTCTTAAAGTTTTGGAGTTTGAAAGCCCAAGATCACAGTGTCAGCGGGTTTCAATTCTCCCGAGGCCCTTATGTGGGCTCGCAGGAGCTGCCTGTCCTCTGTGTTCTCTTGGGGGCTGTTTCTCTCTGCAGGAACTCTATGCAAGATCTCTGGGAACTCTACCCACAACTCCTCTTTTTAAAGACAGGGTGCAACTGAGTTAGCGCTCTCTCTGAAGCCTCACTGTGCCTTAGTCACCTCCTCAAGGGCCCTGTCTCTAAACACAGTCACTGTGAGCTACTGGAGGAGCTTCAGCGGACCGATCTAGTGGGCGGGGTGAGGGGTGGCGAGGCTGGCTGGAGCAGCGCAGCCCACATGGTCAGGTTCTAGGAGGCAAAGCGGCTGCGGCTGTCGCTCAGCGGTGAGAGTGCCTGCCTGGCGTGCAGCAGTCTCTGGGTGTGTTGGGGGTGGGGGATTAAGATGTGCCAACCTCAACCAGGTGGGAGCCCCCTCCCCAGATGGCCAGTGCTCAACCCCAGAGCGCTGCGTGTGGCTGGAGGCCCTCACTACCTGAGTTGCACCTTAGCCCTGACAGCGACCATTTGTTTCTTTAGTTTTGAGCGGCTGAGGATTGAACCCAGTTACTAGGGACTCAAGATGGGAGGCTGAGCCAGTTATGGGGGATTGAGCCCAGTTGCTGTGGTTTCATCCCCGCTGTTTTCAATGTTTTTATTTTTAGGCAGGGCTCCTAGATTGTCTAGGATGTGATCCAAGTGGAGGTCCTTCTGCTTTGGCCTCCGGGAGGGCTGGCTTTGCAGGCAAACACCGTTCTTGGCTTGTGGAGGAGGATGTCGCTGGGCATGGCAGTGTACGCCTCAGACTACCAGTACCTGTCCTTCCAGCGCTGGCACTGCAGGCGGCTGAGGCAGGAGGGCAGTTCCAGGGCAGACAGGGCAGTCTAGTGGGACTGTGCCTCAAAGAGTAAAAATGTAAAAAAAAAAAGGTATGTGAGTGGAACGCCACCACACAGTCCTGTTACAGGAGCTGTGGCATAGTTAGGATTATTTTTGTTCTTGTTCTGGGGAGGGAAGCAGGGCCTCCTGCGTACTAGGCGAATGCTCTACCACTAAGCCACGCCTCCCCGTAAGATTTTTAAAGCCAGGCACGGTGCATGAAGTAGGAGGATTCTGGGAGAATTTAAGGCCATAGTGACATGGACAGGATGACTTCATGGCCAGCCTGAGTAACATTGGGAGATCCTATTTCCAAACAACAACAACAACAAAAAGTAAAACCACCACCACAACAAAACCCCTGCGAAGTGCCACCTCACCTCCCTAACTCACCTCTTCCTTCTGCCCCAGCTGGGCTGAGAGAGGAGGAGGGACAGCGGCTGGGTACAGCCCAGGGCGGGGAGTACTGCTAAGGGAGTCAGACGCTCCCACCAACCTGGTTCCGCGTGTGCCATGGCCCTCCACCATGCAGGGAGCCAGAGTGCCCAGAACCTCGCTTACTCCGCTCAGTTCAGTTTCTCCGTCAGAGAAAAATGCTTCATTGTGACTTATTTAGAACTGATTTTTCTACTATGACGGTTAAGAAATATATTACCCAGGAGGGTCCCTGCTGCCTTCCACCACCACCAAAAAGCCTTGCATACCTGCCAGTGTTCTTTGGAAATATTTGCAGTACTTATCTGGATTGTCTGATGTAGCAACTTGTTTTTTAATTTCTGGTTTCTAATTTAAGATGTTTCTATCCCTCTCAATTTCTGTTTATTAGTGACAAATTTATCATATTTTTAATTATGCTGCAAAAATAAGATGGCATTTATGCTATCTTTTCATAGCATTCTGGTACACACACACACACACACACACACACACACAAACACAGGTTGACATGTGGTTTTACAGTGTAACTGCCAAGAATAACTAATCTAAGAACAACTGCAGAGTCTGATAATACAGGTGGTATGCCTTGTTAGAAATAATTTGCCTACATGAGGAGACATGAATCCTTTCTAATTTTAAAATGTAATTAAAATGAAGAAACTACCCTGTTCCTAAGGGAATATTTTCCCCCTTAAGGGATTATCCAACTACTCTTTAAAAAAGTCAGCCCCCCCCCAAAGATCCAGTATTTAGTAACCACTATAAGTGTAATTCTGTTCAGTACTACATTTTTTGTTACCACTATTGTGAGTGGTTTACCTCTCCCCCCACCAGATCTGATTTTATAAACTTTTTTTGTTTTCTCTTCATAACATAGCCACTTTCCTTCAGTATTTATGTTTCTTAGTAGTAACATCGAGTTTACAAAACAGGTTGCAGTGGGGCTGGGGAGATAGCTCTGTGGCACAAGTGCCTGCCTGGCAAGTGCAAGGTTGTAAATTCGAACCCTGGTCTCACACACACACACACACACACACACACACACACACACACAAAATAAATAAATAAAATAAAATAAAATAAGTGAACTTAGTTTTAAAACACTGTACCTAAACTGCGCATAGAAGTAGCCTATAATGCCAGCACTGTGGAACTGAGGCTGGGGACCAACCTGTACTATGTGGCAAGACCTGTCTCAGAAAGGGGAGGGAGGGAGGAAGGAAGAGAGACAGAGAGGGAGAGAGATTTTATTTTTTGCCCAGGAGAACCACAGAAAAGTAAAGAATAAATTGTTTCAATTTTCTTTTGAAATTCTTTTAAAGAAATTCATCCCATTGTTTAAGTTGTTCTGTTCTCTACAATAACATTATCTGTTGTGGAAGCCACCAGTGGCATCAGCAGCAAACTCCAGAAGTGAGTCGGCTAACTTTATTTTTAATTGGTTTTTAATTGCCTGCTGAGACCATCAGGAATAATATAAGGCAATTTTAAAAGCTTTTATAGCCAAGCTTTGCCATAATAGACCATATCAAAACTAGAGCAGAGATTCAGAATTCTTCACTGATCTCCATGTACTTCTTTTTCTCTCTTTTCAAACTTGGTGGGCTTAGCCAGGAGTGGTGGCATGTGCCTGTAACCCCAGGACCCTGGGAGGCTGAGACAGAAGGATCCCCAGTCCATATCCAGCCTGGACAATGCAGTGACTTAGAGAGACTCAGTTTCAGGATGTCTACTGACACCCTTCCTCCCTACAGCTAGGTAGCTTACTGGGTGAGATGGTGCACACCTATAGTCTCAGTGCTTGGATGCTGAGGCAGGAGAATCTCTGGACTACATAGTAAGGCCCTATTTTTTTTAAAAAAATTTATTTATTTATTTTTTCTTGTTTCAGAAGTTTTGTTTGTTTGTTTGTTTATTTTTGTGGCCGGCTCAGCCTGCCCTGAGGTCAGGGCTGGCACAGCATGTGGTGCCGGGGATCGAACCTCGGTCCCTGCAGCCGCCTTGCAGGTGCTTTAGACCTTTGAGCCATCCTGCCTGGCCAGTAAGGCCCTATTTTTTAAGAAAATCAAAAACTCAGTTTGGTAGCTGGCTAGGTATGGTTATCCTCAGTTGTAGTCCCAACTACTTGGAAGGCTTAGGGAGAACCACTCAACACCATGCATTCCAGATCAGTCTGGGCAACATAGAACCAGTCTTTTCAAAAGCAAATCTCAGCTGGGCATGGTGGCACACGCCTGTAATCCCAGCACTTGGGAGGCTGAGGCAGGTGGATCAGTGTGAGCTCAAGATCAGCCTGGACTACAAAAGTGAGCTGAAGGTCAATCTGAACTGCATAGTGAGACCCTGTCTCAAAACAAACAAACAAAAAAGCAAATCTCATGGCTGCACTAGGGAGGTAGTTCAGCAGTAGAACAAGTGCTTAGGAGGCCCAACAACTAGGGTTCTATCTCCAGCAGGGCAAAAAGGAAACAAATAACAATTTTAGAAGCTCATGGCTGCAGGACATGAATAGGTAGTAAAAACCCCTGAGGTCAGAGACCTTTTCCTAAGCTTTTGCTATGACAGACCTCAGCTACACAGAAGCTCTGGGTTCACCGGAAGCAGGTTGTGTTTGGCAATCAACATGCACAACACGTGAACATGAAGGTGCTGCAGTACACTTTAGAACAAATGTCAGTGATTTAGAAATCACGTATTTACCTAGGTTAAAGCAATTTGGATAGTAACAAAGACCTACCCACAGGCTGTACCAGATTAGAGAACAAACATTTCATCCTTGTTTCAAAGCACTGTAAGACATTCTTTTAATCCGTACAATGCTGTTTTGAGGTATGTAGGTGGCAAATCATGCCAAGCTAAAAATTCAAAATGTGAAGTAAATGAAACATCACTTAGGGACTAAAGAGCTTCTGGTTGATCATGCCTTGTGATTGTCTGCTTTTCTTGAAAGACCTCATTGTGATTTTTCTTTCTTGTATTTTGCATACAGCACTCCCACCAGCCACACTTGACAATGGGCCAGGGGAGCCTGTGAAGACCTCTGCGTTCCCACAGCTCCGTCCTCCCATCAGACTTGGCTGGACCTGACTAAATGACACAACCCAGCCTCACAAGCTGGCATCCCATTTGTTCTCCACCCTGCTTCCCAGGCCTTTGTCACATTCAAATATGGCTGTCCACCATGAAAAGAGAAATAATTAGGTCAAACATCAAATACATAGGTGTTAAAGAAGACAGCTATTGGAGCTGGAGGGTGAACTGGTTTTGCTTTAGCTAGGTCTTATCTAGAAGGTGCTATGCACCTTCAGCATCGGCTGCTCTCTCACAGAGGTGCGGTGCCCTGAGCAATGTCCAGCGCATCACTGAACCCAGGCCACTGCAAGGAGCAGTGACTTTTCCTTTTGGGATTCACTGGCAATTCAAAGGAAGGTCACTCAGGCAAGCTCTTCTGGGATAAACTCTGGCTGGGACCATACAGCTGTTAATGCCTGCCTAGTCTTCTCTGTGACTGGGCTTGAGCTTGTAGCTGAAGGATGTCTTATTCTTAGTTTTTATGAAAATCAGGGTTGGAGGATCTAATTCTGCCCCATGGCCACAGTAAGATTTTCTAAAGGCGATTTAATTTTATCTCTGACATTTTTATGCTTCTTGGGCAGTAGAGGGGGACACTCTCCAATTCAAGTAGAGGCCAGTTTCAAAACAGAGGAACACAGAGTTTGTTTATTTTGCTTTTACTTTTGTTTATGTCTCAAGAAAGTAAATCTTAGGGCTGCCCAGCCTGGTAGGCAGAGCAACAGAGCCTGAGGAAGCCCTATTAAGAAAAGGGCACCATCTCAACCCTAGAATAGCCATTCCTTTTTAACTCCACACTGCTGAAACTCAGCCAAAAGATGGCTTCTAACTAGAATCCCACTGCTAATCATTTTCTTTTGGTGAGGACAGAGCTCAGTGGATATGGCTGTTGAATGTGGTTTGACAGTGCTTCTTTACTCAGGATAAAGTTTCAGAAAGGGTTCCACAGAAGCCAACAATTCCGGAAGGGCTGGCTGCTCTTATTGTATATGATCTGAAGCTGACAGCTTAAACAAGCAAGTGCTAATGGCTCAAAATCCCCGGACATCATTTGTATTACACACATGCAAACATCAGCATTGTCATTGCTATTTATGTTGTCTCTAAGAGTCTTCCATTAACATAAACTGAACTGGTATTAGGCAGGTTGATTGCCAAAAATACTCCCCAAAAGAAGTAAATTTTCCAATTACCAAATTTTCTAGGGGGAAAAAAATTGGAACTTGAATTTAGCTCCTGGCTAATTAGCCTCTAGTTGATTTCTAGTCCTCTGGAAAATGTAAACATTGAACCAGGGTAGAAAGTGTAGTATTAAGCAGGAGATGACCTCTCTAGTTAGATAAATTGTTCTCTTAAGTCTGATTATAAGTAGATGTGCTTCTAAGTTGAACTATTAGACAAATTTTTTAGCTTTTTAATCTTTGTTTAAATTCTTTTTTTTTTTTTTTTTCCGGGCCAGGGAGATAGTTCAGTGGTATAAGTGCTTGCCTGGCAAGTGCAAGGTCTTGGGTTTGATCCCTGGTACCAAAATCAATAAAATTATTTTTTCCTTTCCCTTTCTCTTCCTGCTTATTCTCCAAGTGCTGGGGATGGAACTCAGGACCCTTATCAGTGTATTCTGAATAAAAGTGAATTATGATTTAGAACTCGGTTTGTAATAATGTACATATATTTATGTTTTTCATTTGTTTTGGTGCCAGGGATGGAACCCATGGCTTATACAGGGCTAAACTCATATCATGTTACATGGCATTTTATTTCAAATTGTATATAAATCGGAAAAACAGGAGAGGTTTTACTAATCCTACTCTTAGATTGTAGAAAGCCTTTTTCCAGATTGGAATCTTCTAGAGCTCAGGCATATAAAGTAACTGTCAAATGTTCTGTTTTCAGTTTGTTGTTGAAATACAAAGTTATTTAAAGTACATATGGCATCGTATGAGACCAATCAATTTTTCTTCCAGCACTACATCAGCGATCAGCCAATTAGAAATTCCATTTGTAAATGTTAAGCCTTAGAATATAGAATGTTCCAGAGGGCTTAAAAACTGTATTTATTGCAAAAATAGAAATCTGATATCCCAGAGATACTCACCATTCATCTCTGTTTACTTTCTGCCTGGAGAGACTTTGCATATGGGTGGGCCTTCTGAGTCAGCCCAACCTGAAATTTGATAAACTCTTACCTCTTGTTTTTACATCCTGACACAGTGACTCTACGTATCATATTAAAGACACACACAATGTAACCACAGAGTCATTACCTCTTGTTATTGATTTTTATCAGCAAATGACAAGCAACATGGTTCATTACTATGAAATGCTAGCAGTTTCTTTTTCCTTCGTTCTTTTATTTCTATCCTTGGCATTCTTGGTCAGTCATTTGTTTACAGTCACATTTGACTTCCTTTCTCTGTGAAAATAGGGTGGTTAGGGAAAAAAATAATGGACTAGTATGAAACAGCAATTAATTTCTTACTGCTTAACTCGAACATTTGTGCACATTAGTTTTCCAAGGAAATCAGTAACATGTCTTGTTAAACTTGCTTTCTGCCAAAAACGCTCTACCATCTGTGTTCTACATGGCAGCGATTTCTTATTTAATACATATGTCCCCCTTTTGGGGAAGCATGTTAAGAGGTTTAATATGACAAGAAACAGAAATAAAACAGGGAAAACACACTGTGTTTCAAACCAGAATGCAAGGTTCAGATTGGTGACATTCAGAGAATTTGGGATTTCATGCACCATCCATTAACTTTATGACAATGTGATTAGTCCTCCATGTTAAAAAAAAAAAAAAAAAAAGTTTAATTCTAATGTTTATGCAGTTTGGGGACTGGGAGAATTCTGGATAGTGTCCAAGATAGATAAGGATCTAGGGTTTAAGATAGGTTGATGAAGTTCAGTGGGGTGGGGGTGTGGTTGGTGCAAGCCTGGAATCCCAGCAATGGAAGCTGAGGTAGGAGGATGCAAAGCTTTTGAGGCCAGCCCAGACTACAGCAGTAAGACTGTATCTGGAAAACAAGAAAAAAAAGTAAGAGTTTAATCAGATAGTGTCTGAGAAGCTTCAGTTAGAAAAGGTAGCCATAAAAAGCCATGGAAAGGAAAGCAAAATCCTGACCTTTAACACTCAGAGATCTGAACTTTGGCCCCAGCATCGCTAGTCCTATGGCCTCTGCACAGTCGCTTCAAATCTCAGTGTTTGAATTTCCTTACCTGCGAGGAGACTGTGCTAGATTAATAACAATCGGTAGCATTTTTCTGCAGATAGTACTATAGTACTTCCCCAACTTTTCATTTGCTTATTAATTATCATATTTTTGAAGCGTGGGGATTGAACCCAGGGCCTTCATGTGGAGCTGCCTCCCAACTCTCTTTTTATTTTTTATATTTGAGGCAAGGTCTCATTAACTTGCTAAATTGCCCAGACGTAGCTTGAATTCGCAATCCCACCACCTTGGCATCCTGGGATGCTGGTATTAGAGGTATGTCTCATTATGCATTTTTATTTTATTTTATTTTATTCAGAGTTTATTTTATTTTATTTTAAAAACAAGGTTACACGCATACCAGGAAAACAATCTGTCACTGAGCTACATCCTTACCCTGAAACTGCATTTTATTTATATATTGTATTTTAAATGACAGAGACTTTATAGGGCCTATGAGTTTTGCTCAGTGGTACAGCATGTGGCAACCATGCACAAGGCCCTTAGTTTCAATTCCCAAAACCAAAAAAAGTAACTAGATCAGTTAGATTATATACAAATATGTTTTAGCACTGCAGAGACCCACAAGTAGTATCTTACATATAAAGTGAAAAAGAAACTGTCAAGCAAAGCCGACAAGCATTGGCTCTTTATAAGAAAACTGAAAAAGCAAGGCTGAGGACAGGGCTCAAGAGCACAACAGCTGCCTGGCAAGGGCGCAGTCCTGAGTTTGATTCCTGGTACTATCTCGCCCCCTACCCCCTCCAAAAACAAAAACGAAAACAAAAACAAAAACCCTGAAAATGACGCTCTGGTTTAGGGTTTGTACAGTATTTTTCGTCCTGTCTTTTATCTGTGGTACATAATCAGAAGTAGCTTT
>PVJA010025394.1:15295-30945 GCA_004027025.1 Myocastor coypus
CCAGCCCTGCCCTCAGGGCGGGCTGAGCCGGCCATAAAAATGAGTGAATAAACAAGCAAAGGTTGTGAAACAATAAATAAATAAATAAATCTTTAAAAAAAAAAAAAAAGAATTTCTGTGTTGTCTTACTGGGCTGGGGCTATAGTTCAATGGCATAAGAGCCTGCCTGGCAAGTAGAAGCTCATGAGTTTGATGCCTTGTACCAATATATATATATATATTTGAAATATATATATTTGAAATAATTACAATATATATATATTTGAAATATATATATTTGAAATAATTACTATATATATATATTTGAAATATATATATATTTGAAATAATTACAGTACTTTTCTTACTTTTTTTTTTTTTTTTACTTTTCTTACTTTAATATTCCTTTTTCTTTTAAATTTTTATTTTATATTATGGCCTGCTCAGCCTGCCCTGGGGATGGGGTTGGCACAGCATGTGGTGCCAGGGATCAAACCGAGATACCTGAGATTGCCTAAGCTTGCCTAAGCAGGCACTTTATTTATTTATTTATTTTTACTTTATTTTTTATTTTTATTTTTATTTTTTTCAATTTTTTATTGTTTAAATTTAACAATGGTTATATTATATATTTTCATCATCAGATCAGTTTAGATTAATACATATAGGTATATAAGATTGATCAAACAATTAAACATTAACCTTTCTAAATCCACATTACTTTTTTTTTTTTTTTTCTTTTCCCCTTTCTTTGAAAGTTGACATATTGCATATTGTCCTCACAATCATTCTACAGAGTACAGTGTGTGGGCATGACCCACCTCCCTATTGATGTTGCTTAGAAAATAAATAAATAAATAAATAAAAAAGGAAAGAATATATTTCTCTATGGACTAAGAGGAAGCAGATACATACACAGTCAAAGGTTTTTAAGCAGGCACTTTAGACTGCTGAGCCATCTTGCTGGCCCCAAACATTCCTTATAGCTATCAAATCCTCTTTTTATATAATTCTTCTAAACAAATATTCTTTCTAGTTCTTTAATTGCTGTTTATGAAAGTGATGAACTCTTAACTCCATTACCGAATATCTTATTTTAGTTTTTACTTTTTGTGTGTGCAGGATCTCACTACGCAGCTTGGACTGGTAATGATCCTCCTGTTTTCAGTCTCCCCAATGCTGGGATTACAGACGTGCATCACCACATCACCACACCCAGTTTCAATCAGGGTGCACCAAGGGTGGGGCTGGCACAACATGCCAGGGATTGAACCCCAAACCCTGGCCATTGCACTCTGAATTTCAAGCCATGTCCTGTGTGTCAGTGGAGAGCCAGTAAATGCAGAGGTGTTTGCCTGGAAACTGAGCCTGGGGAATCACTTCAGTCTCCCTGTTAGGAATGAAACAATGGTTATCCTTGAAACCCAGGCACAAGAAAGAGTATCATATTGGTTTGTGAGACTGACTTTATAAGAATCTTTCCTTTTCCATTTTACTTGTCCTTTTCTGGCATGAAATCCTTTTCTTCTTACTTTGGCATTTTTAAGTGTTTTTCTTAGGTTGATGTCTTGGTTTGGGTTCCCACAAAACCAGACAAAAAGTCAAGATTTATTGCAATACCAGGGATTGAACTCAGTACCCTGCGCTTGCCAGGCAAGTGCTTATTCTACTGAACTATCTCTCTAGCCCCTCTTCCTGCTTTGGACACATGCAAAAACAAATTATAATCATGAGAAAGAGGCTTTAAAGCAGATAACAACTGCAAAAAAACACAGAAGGGAAAGATAACTTTTTTCTCCTCAAAGAAAACCAGTGCACCATGCTAAATACTTTGGCACCAGTCGGGGAGAGAGAAAGAGAAGTTTTTCTTTCTTTCTCTCTCTCTTTCTTTTTTCTTTTCTTTTTTTTTTTTTTTCAGGACTGGGGATTGAATTCATGATCTTGCACTTGTCAGGCAGGCACTTGTGCCACGGAGCTATCTCCCCAGCCCTATGCAGAGAGAAATTGTTTACATTTTTGACTAAAACCCCAAACACTTCTTTTGTATTTTTTTCTTTCATTATCTTACTACCACTACCCATCTCTTTGTGTCTGGTCCTAATATTTGAAATTAACTCTGTATTCAGTTTGGTGAAGTTCATCTATCTAAAATTATTAAGATCTGAGTAGATCAGAAGGAAACTGATGAGACTTGTAGTGCTTATTGTTGTATTAGGAATACAGGACCTGTTTCAGAACCTTTGTTCATTCACTCATTTTTTATGGCCGGCTCAGCCTGCCCCGAGGGCAGGGCTGGCACAGCATGTGGTGCCTGGGATCGAACCGTGGTCCCTGAAGCCGCCCCAGCTTTCCCAAGCAGGCGCTTTAGACCACTGAGCCATCCCGCCAGGCCCAGGAATACAGGACCTGTAGTACCAAGGTTATTGTCGACAAAGCACAAAATTGCTGCCCTACTTTTTGTGTCATTTGTGGGTAAATCAGTTTGTTTTCAGGGCTGGGGAGATTGCTCCATGGCACAAGTGCCTGCCTGGCAAGTATAAGGTCATGAGTTTGAACTCTGGTCCCACAAAAAAAAAAAAAAAAAAAAAAAAAGAGTTTGTTTTCTTTCCCTTAATTTTTTTAGTTATAATTTTATTTATTTATTTATTTATTTATTTTGCTGGTCTTGAGCTCACTTTGTAGTCTAGGCTGATCTCGAACTCACAATGATCCTTCTGCCTTCCAAGGCTGACCTTTAGAGTGCTAGAATTGCAGACATGCCCTACCAGGTCCTGCTTTTAATTTACTTATTGATTAATTGATTGATTGCAGAACTGGGGATTGAACTTAGACCCTTGCGCTTGCCAGGCAAGCACTTACTCTACCTAGCTATGTACTCAGCCCCTTAGATATAATTTAAAAGGATCAAAGATGATCCTTAGGGCCCGGGGAGATAGCTTGGCCGTTTAAGTGGTTGTCTGGCAAGTGCAAGGACCCGTGGGTCAGTTCTTGGTACCACATGCCATTTGGGCCTCCACACTGAGCCAGCCAATGACATCAGGTGTGGTGGTGCAACCTGTACAAATTTTAGTAAGTGTAATTTGGTCCTGTTTTCTAGATGACAAAAACATATACTTGCTCTTGGGGGCCCAGAGGAATGTCTCAGTGGTCTAAAGCACCTGCTTGGGAAAGCTTAGGTGGCTTCAGGGACTGCAGTTTGATCCCTGGCACCACATGCTGCGCCCGCCCTGCCCTCAGGGCGGGCTGAGCCAGCCATAAAAATGAGTGAATAAACAGACAAAGGTTCTGAAACAAGAAAAAAAAAATGTAAAAATTCTTTAAAAAACCCCATATACTTGCTCCATATACCATCTGTAATTCTGGAGATGCCTCTTACACATACGTATGGATGTGAAGTGACTGCTGTGCAATGGTCCTTACAGTCTAGTTTATACTGGTTAAAAAGAAGAACAGGTGAGAGGCTGGGGAGGTAGTTCAGAAGAATAAATGCTTGCCTGGCAAGCACAACAGCCTGAGTTCAATCCTCAGTTCTTCAAGAAATAAAATGACAAGAGCAGGTAGAACATTTCAACAACACCTGTGCTCAGAAAATTGTTTTAGACACTTTTAGGCTTTTTAAAAATATATATGTATGCATTAGAGACATTAGCGGGATAGGTATTTTTGTGCTCACTTTGCTTTTTTTTTTTTTTGGTATTAGGAATCAAACTCAGGATCTTGTGCTTGCTAGGAAGGGCCTGTGCCACTGACCTATATCACAGGAAAAATATTTTTTTGAGGAGTATGCATTTAACTGGAAATCTCAAATACTCTTCAGATAGAAATGTCTTTAATCAAGGCTTTTTTGTCTGGCCTACATAGAAAAGCAGTTTTGCAATTGGTGGCAAGAAGAGGGGCCATTTGTCATATATTAAAGTCAAGTTTTTAAGAGACCAAATAAAGCAAACTATGCCATTTGTCATTATTTCTGTGTTGGAAGGGTTGGGGATTGAGCGCATAGACTCCAGCAGGCTAAGCATGAGCTATATCACATAGTTACACTATGGCAATTAAAGAAACAACCTGGCCAGGAACAGTGGTGGACACCTATATTCCCAGTTACTCATGAGGCAGGAGATTTGTAAGTTCAAGTCCAGCCTAGGTAATATAGCATCTCTCTCTCTCTCTCTCTCTCTCTCTCTCTCTCTCTCTCTATATATATATATATATATATATATATATATATATATATATATATTTTTTTTTTTTTTTTTTTTTTTTTTTTTTTTTTTTTTTTTTTTTTTTTTTTTTTTTTTTTTTTTTTTTTTTTTTTTTTTATTTAAGCTAGAATGTAAGGGCCGGGGCACTAGTGCCCGCCTGCCTGGCAAGTGCAAGGTCCTGAGTTTGATCCCTGGTTCTGCAAAAATAAACAAACAAACAAACAAATAAATAAAACTAGAGATGTAGCTCAAGGATAAAGTGCTTGAATAGCAGGCCCAAAGCACTGGTGTTGAAAAATAAAATCAAATTGATAGGGAAGGCTCAGAGATCTCAAGGATTTGGGGGAAAGCCTGTAAGAAAATGCTCTTAACTCTCTTTTCTGACTGAGGCCTTGAAAAACCGGAATAGTAGTGAAGGCAAGGTCAAGTTTGTGGGTCGATTCTTTGCCAAGAACGATCCACTAGGGCACCACCTATTTCGTAGGTGCAGCTGCCTGAATGGAAGTTGTTTCTGTGAACATAAATGAGGGCTAGGGTTGTGGGGTGGGTAAGCAGCAAGTATTTTGTGGCTGTTGCCTTTGAGCTCATCATCTGGGTTGCTGAGGTCCCCTAGCGGGCGGAAGAGGCCCCAATTGTCCAAATTGTACAGCACACGATTGTGAGAAGACTCCTAAGGGAGGAAGGTGGCAACCAATTCCTACTTTCAGTCTGTGCAGCTAGCTGGCAGTCTACACTGTCTTCCGTCAGTATCAGCAGGAAGCTGATGTGAAATTGGTCATGCAGTAGGGGCCTGGAGTACTGAGATGATAGTAACAATAGAAAGGAATGAGTTTCTAAATCTATTTATTTAGCTCTTTAAGAAGAAGCATATAAGCCGGGTGTGGTGGCACACGCCTGTAATCCCAGCACTCAGGAGGCTGAGGCAGGAGGATCGGTGCGAGTTCGAGACCAGCCTGGGCTACAAAAGTGAGCTCAAGGCCAGCCTCAACTGTATAGAAAGACCCTGTCTCAAAAAGACAAAAAAAAAAAAAAAAAAAAAAAAAAAAGAAGAAGCATATATATATATATATATATATATATATATATATATATATGTATATATAATATGTACACACAAATATGTATATGTATGTATATATGCATAGGTATGTATATGGATTTAAATGTTTTAATTTTTTTTGTGATAAGGTTTTGCTTAGTTGAACTCTAAGGTAGCCCAGGCTGGCCTCAAACTGGTGGTGGTTCTCCTGCCAGTACTACAGGCGTGAGGCATACTTTTATCTAATTTTTCTCCTTTAGATGCCACTTTCTCAATTGAGTTACATGTAGGAAAGAAAATACTTTTTTTTTAAGTAATTTTTAAAAAAAATTTAATATTATTTATTTTTTTTCTTGTTTCAGAACTTTTTGTTTGTTTATTCACTCATTTTTATGGCCGGCTCAGCCCATCCCGAGGGCAGGGCTGGCGCAGCATGTGGTGCCTGGGATCGAACCGCGGTCCCTGAAGCCACCCAAGCTTTCCCAAGCAGGCGCTTTAGACCACTGAGCCATCCCGCCGGGCCCCACTTTTTTTTTTTTTTTTTTTTGAAAATACTTTTCTTTAAAAATTGGCAACTGATCTTTTGGACAAGATATTCAAAACTCTATTATCTACCTTCTATCCTGAGTGATCCCATCCTTCCAAAGAGTAATGCTTCCCATAGTCTTTCTAAAAAAATAAAAAACAGAAACTTGCAATTGTATTTTCTATTCCACGAGACACAGGGTCAATTGTCTTCCTACCTTTGGCCTTCCTAGATCCAGTACAGGACGTCCCAGACCCGGAGCCCAGACGGGAAAGGTCGGATGGGGGTTGGGGTAGACTAATGCACTCGGCAGGCAAGTTAGGTAATCTGGGGGCTGAGCTGTCCCCCAGGCTGCTCTTATCACTATTCATGTTACTCCACATGCCCACAGTTTGAAGCTTAATTAGGGGTAAGTAATAAAGCGGCGAGGTTCGCCCCGGACGCTTTCTTCTGCGTGTTTTCCCGCCATCCCGTCCATCTCAGTGGAGGCTCCACGCAGGGGAAGAGGTTCCCGAAGAGGACTCGGTCTAGGGTGACTTTAGGTCTGTGTGGGCGGCAGGAGCCTCTTCTCCCCGTGCCAAGCCCCTTCCCCTCATTCTTAGCTTTTGAGGTCAGAGTGCAAAGCTGAGGGACTGGATAACTAAAGCGAACTCCCCAGGCCCGGCTTCCGGGCGCGAGCAGGTGGGATGTGTGCGAGGGGCGGCGGGAAGCGCACGCGGCGCGCTCTGGCCCCGTGGGGCCGCGACTTGTCAGCTCACCGCGAAAGTCAACACTGCACAAAACAACAACCCTCCCGCACTTCTCACGCCGCTCCGCACAGGGACCGTGGGGGGAACGAGCGACGGGCGGTGCACGCAATTTATGCGGCCGCCCGCACCGCCCACCCGCGCCCCGGAGCGCTGCATCTGTCTCCACCCCACCCGTCCGGGTTTGGGCTCTGAGGAGAGACCGAAGTGAGGCGGGCGTCTCATTTCATTCGGGCTTCCCAAGCACTCGGTTTCTTTCTGTAGTAAACAAAAGTGTCGCCGTCGCCTTCACGATGGTTTGCTTCCTAGCAATCAAAACACTGAGAGGGCGAGAGACTCACAGAAATGATCGAGAATTACCAGAAAATAATAACAGAGATTAAAAAAAAAAAAAAAAGAATGCGTGAGTGTAAGAAACAGAAAAACACCCCGCTACCCCCACCAACCACTGCCTTCTCCCGGAGGAAGGCCGGTCTCCGCCCAAGCCCGCACCCACTGGCTGACTGGGTGGCGGCACTGCACGTTCATTGGCCGCGCAGGCTGTCAGTTAGGGGCGGGCCGGCGCGCGCGCCGCCGCGGGCGGGGGGCGGTGGCAGATCCCGTAAGTCGGGCAGCCGCGTAGTTGCTGCTGCCGCCGCAGCCACCGCCACATTCAACAGGCAGCAGCGCTGCGGTCACGCCGCGGGAGAGACCCAGCGAGCGGCGGCGGCATTCGTGCGTCCGCGTCCTTCTGTCCTTCCGTCCGCGGCCCTGTCACCAGGAGCGGACGCCAGTCCGCCGTCAGTCCGCGCAGGCAGCCCCGAGGAGCTCGGGTGCGGATGGACCCGCGAAGTTAAGTTCTGGGCTCGCTCTTCTCCGCCCTGCGCCCGGATCCAGGTTTCCTTCCGCTCGCGGCGCTGACCTCGGCCCCCGACCGCGGCCGGCTCTCTGCGCCCTTCGCCCCCTACGTTGCGCTCTCCCCTCCTGCGTTCTCCGCGGCTGGGGGAGGGGCGGGGGTCACCATGGCCGAGGCGCCCCAGGTAGTGGAGATCGACCCGGACTTCGAGCCGCTGCCCCGGCCGCGCTCGTGCACCTGGCCGCTGCCCAGGCCGGAGTTCAGCCAGTCCAGCTCGGCCACCTCCAGCCCGGCGCCGTCGGGCGGCGCGGCCGCGAACCTCGACGCTGCCGCGGGCCTGGCCCCGGCCCCGGCCCCGGCCGCCGCTGTCAGCGCCGACTTCATGAGCAGCCTGAGCCTGCTGGAGGAAAGCGAAGACTTCCCGCGGGCGCCCGGCTCCGTGGCGGCGGCGGTGGCAGCGGCCGCCGGCGGGGGGCTGTGCGGCGACTTCCAGGGCCCCGAGGCAGGCTGTCTGCACCCGGCGCCGCCGCCGCCTCCCCCCGGGCCGCTGCCGCAGCACCCGCCCGTGCCCCCCGCCGGTCCGCTCGCGGGACAGCCGCGCAAGAGCAGCTCGTCCCGCCGCAACGCCTGGGGCAACCTGTCCTACGCCGACCTCATCACGAAGGCCATCGAGAGCTCGGCGGAGAAACGGCTCACGTTGTCGCAGATCTACGAGTGGATGGTCAAGAGTGTGCCCTACTTCAAGGACAAGGGCGACAGCAACAGCTCGGCAGGCTGGAAGGTGAGCGGCCCCTGGCGCAGTGGGCAGGGCTGGGGTGCGGGGCCCGGAGCAGCAGGTGCGTGCGGGGCGACCCGCGGCCGGCCGGGGCGCCGGAATAGGTGCGGGGCGCACGGGCGCGCTCCAGACCAGGCAGGGCCCGTCGGGGGGCTGGGGAGTAGAGAGTAAGTACGCCGAGAAGAGGGCTTCAGGGCGGGCAGGAAAGTTTGTGTGCAGAGGGGAACGGGCTCACCCGGAGGGATTGCCCCGTCCCCGCGAACCTCCGGGGGCAGGGCAGCGCCGCGCCGCGCGGCGAGGCCGCTGAAGACCCGACCGACACCTGGGCGCGGGCTGCAGGTGGAGGGGACCGCGGGCGCGGCCGGCGGCGCAGGGGGTGGAGGTTAGGGGCACTTTGTTTTGGTTTTAGCCAAAGCGGTCTCGAGTGCAGGGGACCAGCCGCCGCGAGCCCCACGGGGATGCCGCCGACACGTGCGAAGGGGCGGTCACCCTTGCAGAACTCTAGGCGTCCGGGCGCGGGGCGAGCTGAAGTTCAAGTGTGACCCCTGGCGGGGGCGGGGGCGGGAGCTGTGAAGGCGAGGGAGGGGCCGTGGGCGCAGGAAGCCGGCGCCTTTAAAGGGCCCGCGCATCCGGACGGTGGGAGGCCAGCCCCGCCAAGCTGAGGCGCATCCCCAAACTGGGTCTTCCCCTGGAACGCGAGGCTTGTCTTTGGCAACGGAGAGGCTGCACCGGTGTTTGATATCTTGACTTTTCAGCCCGGCAGCTCAGTGACTGGACCTTTAGGGGAGGCCAAATAGAGGTGCACGTCTAGGGAACTGTCGGGGACCACTTCCTTCGGGGCAGGGTTGTAGATTTGAGGACGAGGCACCTCTGGCCCTTTCTGCCTTGTTTATCGAGACGGCGGGATTGAAGGTGCGGATTGGCCAGACGGAAGAGGGCGGTAAAGAAAGCCCCAGGGGCTTTTAGGGAGACCCGTGCTAGGGAGGCTTTCCGGGAGGTCGTCTGCGCGTGCGGCCTCCGCAAACTGAGTTACTGTCACAGGTGGAAAGATTTCTGGGAGATTTCCTTAGC
Source organism: Myocastor coypus (assembly GCA_004027025.1). NCBI lineage: Eukaryota > Metazoa > Chordata > Mammalia > Rodentia > Myocastoridae > Myocastor > Myocastor coypus. The sequence continues at coordinate 24,466 of PVJA010025394.1, forward strand.
TGAGTATCTTCTCGCTCCTCGTCTCGGTATTACTTGGTGAAGATCCTTCTTGGCCGCTTAGTTGTTACACCAAGGTTGTGTTACTTACACGGTCACCCCAATGGCTAATGTGTGCCTAAAGGTCAAGCTAGTACATCATGTGGAAGTTCCTGGAAAAAGGAGCTGAGAGTTACTTTATTTTTCCCAAAATGTGTTTTAGAGTAAAGGGTGTCACTTAGAATCTTATTGCTAGGCATTATTACATGCAGTTTTACCGACTGTTTTAGAAAGATAAAGGACCTATGAAAGCTTGACCTATTTTAGAATAAGTCACAAAATCGGATTTGCCTGCTAAATTCGGTTTTACTTAATAAATGTGAATTTAAGCACTTGACTGGCAGCTTTGTAACTCCTACTTCAGCTCTTACAAAGTATCTGTGATCTTATTTTAATTTTTATTAATATTAATGAGAAATAGCAGTTAGTAGGACAGATATAATAACTAATACATTGCATATTGTTGTCTTCTGTAGTAGTTGTTCAGAGAGAATCTGTGATTTAAAAAAGAATCTTTGGTTTTCAAAGCACAAGTGTGTACTTAACACCATTTCTTTTATGTCCTTAGAAGTAGATACAACTTATTTTAGTTTACTGGTTGTATCCATTTTGAGGCTGTTTTCAGTCTTGCCTTACAAATGTTATTGTCAAGGTATTCTAGGGATATCCCTTACATTTTTTTTACTTTCTCATTTTTGGTTTTTTGAGACAATCTCACTGTGAAGCACTGACGGGCTGTTAATTTGCAAATCCTCCTTCCTCAGCTTCTGGGGTAGGATTACAGTTATTGGCCAAGATTTATTTAAAAAAAAAAAAAAAAGAAAGGATTCTAGCTGAGGCAACTATTAGAAATTTTATTATTACTATTTTTATTTATTTATTTTTTTGTGGGACCAGTGTTCAAACTCACGACCTTGCACTTGCCAGGCAGGCACTTGTGCCACGGAGCCATCTCCCCAGCCCCCTAGAAATTTTATTTTTAAGTTTTTCTTACTATAGCCAGGAAACCTACTGGGGAACTTGGGTTAAGCTTTAAGAGGCACTAGGCTGCCTTGTGCCGATGAGTTGCTGGCAGAGGTGAGGAGAGTCATTTGGTGCAAGTTAGATTACAGCAAGTGCCTTTTCAGTTTGAGTAAAAGGATATTTTAAGAAGTAAAGAAGCAACTTGGAACTGTTCTAACTCGTAACTAGTTCTGGTTAGAATTTTCATAAAAATGAGTTACTTGTTAAAACCAGGTTTCAGTCTCAGATCTGAAAGATCTATCTGATTTAAAACTTCATAAAAGGAGAGTTTTTACTATGACTTAAAAATCCAATTCTAAAATACAACTGAACCCAAGTTAAAGGGATTTGGGACTGGGAAGAGACTGCTTTGAAACAATATTTCCTGTGATTTATTACGGGGAGTTACTGAATAGTCAAACATGGTGTTTTGTGTTTAATTCTTGGGCCTGTCTGAAAATTTGAAAATCACTGAGAAAGGCCGAGTAGTTGCAAGGGTATTAGTGGATTCATAACTAAACACTGGCTATATTTGAGGGATATGCCTTTTGTGTTCGTAGAGATGGTATGTTACAATTGTCCTATATTCTTGTTTTACTTTAAAATTTCTACTTTTTTTTTGAGACAGGGTCCTACAGTATAGTTCAGGCTGGTGTGGAACTCCCAGCAATCCTCCTGATCACAGGTGTGTGCCACCACACCTGGCTACTTGCTTTAATACATCTTGTAGAATTGTCATAGTTATATATACAGTGGAACCAAAGACTCTTGGAAAACTCAGGATCCTTTAAACCAGTACAGTATTTATAAAGTGAGAGTATTTCCATGACCTGTTTTCTCACATAAAAAGCTTTCCAAAGCTTAAGAAGCAGCAATGCCAGCTCCGATTTCTTTTTTTCTTTTTTTTTAATGGCAGTTTTGAATTGAGTCTTGTTTTTTTTTTTTTTTTTTTTTTTTTTTTTTTTTTTTTTTTTTTTTTTTTTTTTTTTTTTTTTTTTTTTTTTTTTTTTTTTTTTTTTTTTTTTTTTTTTTTTTTTTTTTTTCTTTTTCTTTTTTTGTTTTTGGCGGGACTGGGGTTTGAACTCACAACCTTGCACTTGCCAAGCAGGCACTTGTGCCACGGAGCTATCTCCCAGGCCTCTTTTGTTTTGCTATTATTTGGAACACAATTTTAAGCTAAAAGAATGTGTGGACCATAACATTTAAGACCTGCTAAGAGATTTTTAGTGAGTTTTATTATGAAATACCTTAAATAATACTTAATTTGGGATAAATTGTTTAATTCGGTTTTTGAAACGCTAGTACATTTACTTATATTTTAAAAACATCACTGTTCTGTAATTTTGATTTTTAATTTGTCAGTGCATAATTTAGCCACAGAGATCTGTTGCAAAGATGGCTATTGTTTTGCATACTGTCTTTTGACTTAAAGAATCTTGATGAGAATGACTGAGAGGACCTGAGATATCTTTCCAAATTCTGGTTGTTCAGTTTTCATAGTTGAGCCAATAACTCAGTTAATGTATTTTCAAAAGGGATGAGACAGAGAATTTAAAATGTCTCAGACAGTTATGCAGAGAAATAGGATTATCTTGTTCATCAAAGGTTAAGCATAATCTGAGTTTGCTATAAAATGTCTTATGGCTAAAACATTTTGTTGAGAAATTTGAAAGTAAGTACCAAATCTGCATAGCTTATTTAGGTTGTGTTGTGTAAGAATTTATGTTGACCTCTTACCTGTGATTTTGTGCCAGGTGTTTTGGTTTGGGAGATGGCGGAAATTGGGGTTCCTGCTTTTTGGGTGATAACTAGGCTTTTTTTTTTGAAGTGGCAAACAGTTGAATACTTAGAAGGAAATACAGTGGTTCTTTAGTTCACAGATCTGATTTCTTGTGCAATTTTGGGAAAGACAGCCATGTTTGTGTTTGTGTGGGAAAGATGGGCATGGTTGTATTTGTTACCCAACATAAAAATTGCAAACAAAAACAAAATTTTGCCAAGTGCTTTGGCTTTTAGACTAAATTGTTCACTCACAAAAGTGTTTCAAACCAAAGTACCAGGGCATTTTAATTTTCATATAAACAGTTAAAACATTAGAGTTGAGACTCCCAAATTGCTGAAAGGGTAGCAGCAGAAATAAACACTGGTGGTGGAATTCATGGTGTGTATTGGGATTCTTCTTTATGATCACAGGAAATGGGAATGAGGAGAAGGAATACTGAAGAATCTTTGATGGGCCAGAAGTGTTTTTCCTGTTTGTGTGCTCTGTTCTTTTTGTCCAAGCTCCCAAGCTGTAGTTCAGTATTTAGGCCTTCTAAGAGAACAGCACCTTCTAAGAGAACAGCTCTGTATTTGCCAGGAATTTCTTTGGGAGAGCCTGAAATATTCGCATGGTTCTGGAACGCTTTGACCTTGGAAGCTACCCAGTGCCTTGGCATCATGGGAATTTACCCAGCCATCTTTTGGGGTCTGTCTGCTGTAGCTTTGGAGCTTCCTGAATCCTTTTGCAAAGGCTGTATAAACCTCGTAGTCTCCTTTCTGCAACTGAAGACATACCTTGGCTTTCATAGCAATCACTTTGTAGAGGCTTGGGCAGTCCTCCAGTGCCTCCCCCATCAGATAACCATCTTTTCTTCATGAATACAGAACTTTGAAGTTTGGTGTTATTCCACACTTGTGAAATGGAGGACCGGTTTGCCAGTTTTTTATGAACTTCTGGGCTAAACACCGTAAATAGTGTGTCATAAGTTGACTTATCCTTGCCATTCAGGATAAGTTATTCCTTACTATATATATATGGTTGGAGTTGAACTCAGGACCTTGAGCTTGCCAAGTATAGCTTTGATAAAAGCTTAAAGGAGCAAAAGAAAAGCAAACTTGTTTTGATATTAAGGTTAGTGCCCTTGGAAAGCTGAATTGCAACTGCTGTGCTGTATATGCTTTGGTGTATTTTCACCTCAGTATTTTACTTAAATAAGTGCATAAATTCAGTATATATTTTTTACTTAAAATTATATTTATTACAAAAAAATATCAAGTGAGACTTGTGAGCATGAGTAGCTTCTCTAGTCCTGTCTGGCTTTTGTTTTCATAATTGCTAAAGCTGTGCTCTGAGGTCAGTAATCGCTAGGGCTGGGCTAGGCAGGGTGGGGTGGGTATGGCGCAGGATTCTCTTTTCTCAACTTTCCTTTGAGAAATCTGTTCTCATATTGGACCTGGCTACATAGTATTGTCCTGGTCTTTTCCTCAATCTTGATTTTTCTTTTGCTTCACTTACCTTTCTTTTCTTATTTAAAATAAGCGTATCTCAGATTGGTTGTAGACTTTCTGTGATCTTTTAGCTCCTTTATTACCATGTTTGCAGTTGCTGAAGACTATAAATCTCCCACTTCGACCTTAAATTCAACATTCTACATGTAAACATATTCTGTTTCTCCTTAGTTTCAGATAAGGAGACTTAAGTCTTAGTTACATTTTGAGGTCTCCAGTTGGGTTAGTGGCCTTGTGCTAGCCTCTATGGTGTTCAAACCTGCATTTTCTTCTTAGCATTCTGTCTTACCTTATTTAGTCTCTCCAAATCTGTTAACTCTACATTCTCAGGGCCGTGTGAGACTTAATCTTTCCAGCTCTTACACACAAAATACGTTAAATCGTGTATTTTGGGCCTAAACCCGACTGCCCCTGGAGCTTGGGCCCTCCTGTGCTGCTGCTGGGCAGTCTGCATATTCTGCTTTGTCCACAAGGTTCATGTCAATTCACCAGCTTCTAGTTTGGGTTCCTGCCCAGTTGAATATTTGCATCTCTGAGAGTCTGCACGGTAATCTCTTAATTCGTGTTACTGTGTATTATAACTTTAATATCTGCATGTTTTGGCTTCCTGTGTACATTGTAAATATGGAATATATGATTAGGAGAAGAGTTCTTCCTTGAAGCCTGGGTCTTTTATATTTCATTTATCTATCTATCTATCTATCTATCTATTTATTTATTTATTTTTGTGGTACCAGGGATTGAACTCAGGACCTTGTGCTTGGCAGGGAATCACTTATTCCACTGAGCTATCTCCCTGGCCCCTGGGTCTTTTATATTTTACCCCCCATGTAGCCAAAATCATCTTACTGTGCATCACGCAAAATAGTTAAATAGTATAACTAAAGAGCAGTGGTTATTATTACATGGTTAGACTTTTTTCCATTTATTTGTTGAATAATATGTACAAAATGTTGTACTAGATGTTTCTGAATGATAGAAAAGTCATTCAAACATAGATTAAGTAGGGAGACTGGTGTAATGCACTTGACTATGGCACATAGTAGGAAGGGCTAAAGAAATAAATACTTTAGAGATAAATGAAGTTCTCTATGGGCCATTGAGCTTGGCTTGGCAAGTTGGAGAATATTGCCCTTAGATTTCACTGCTAAGAGTTTTAAAACATTCACCAGCACACCTAAGTACTCAGAACTAAGTTGCAGAAATCTATGTCATTGTAATTTATCATATACTTAAGTACACATCTATCTTTCCTGTTACCAATTCATTTTATTTTATTTTTTTGTGGTGCTGGGGATTGAACTCAGGACCCTGTGCTTGCCGGGCAAGTGCTTATTCTACTGGGCTAACTCCCCTGCTCAAATTCATTTTACTTTGCAAGTTTACTTTTGAGATTATGGTCTGGCATTCATGAAAGCATGGGAATAGAGGACACATCATTTTCTCTGAATGATAGATGTGCAAAGTGAAGTCTGAAAAGTATAGGTTGGAGAATCTATTGTTAGGGCACAATGAATATATAATAAAATGTTATAGACAATATTTTTCTGTCACATATCTTTGCAATTGCAATATAAGAAATTATGAAGATGTAACTGCACTTGAAAATTTTACAATGTATCTCCTCCTTCCATGGTGTTAGGGATCAAACCCAGGGCTTTGAGCAAGCTAGGCAAGTCCTCTAGCCCTGAGCTATAATTCTAGCTGTACCCCTAACTCAGTGGTTCTCAACCTGTGGGTCGTGACCCTGGCGGGGGTCGAACAACCAAAACACAGGGGTCGCCTAAAGCCATTCCAAATCATAACTGTAGCAAAATTACAGTTTTGAAGTAGCCACCAAAATTATTTTTTGTTTTGGTATCACCGCAACATGAGGAACTGTATTGTGGGGTCATGGCATTAGAAAGGTTGAGAACCACTGCAATACCTATGGAATGCAATGCAAAGCCAGTGCATTACTTTTTTTTTTTTAATTTTATTTATTTTATTTATTTTTTTTTTCTTGCTTCAGAACCTTTATTTGTTTATTCACTTATTTTTATGGCCGGCTCAGCCCGCCCCAAGGGCAGGGCTGGCGCAGCATGTGGTGCCGGGGATCGAACCGCTGTCCCTGAAGCCGCCCAAGCTTTCTCAAGCAGGGGCTTTAGACCACTGAGCCATCCCGCCAGGCCC
>PVJA010025395.1:0-30801 GCA_004027025.1 Myocastor coypus
GGGATGGCTCAGTGGTCTAAAGCGCCTCCTTGGGAAAGCTTGGGCGGCTTCAGGGACTGCGGTTCGATCCCCGGCACCACATGCTGTGCCAGCCTTGCCCTCGGGACGGGCTGAGCCGGCCATAAAAATGAGTGAATAAACAAATAAAGGTTCTGAAACAAGAAAAAACAAAAATCAATTAAAAAAAAATAAAATGTTAAAAAAAAATAAGAAGGAAGACAATCTTGTCTTATTGATGACTAGATATGTTACCGGGCATTCCAGATTTTTCTTTCTTTTTTTTTTTTTTTAATGTATTTGCTACAGGGTCTCACTGTGCATCTGGGACTGGTGGTGATCCTACTGTTTTCAGCCTCCCGTTTTACAAATAGCTGCCTGAGTCTTTTTCTTCATTTTGGCTTGGCCAGGAGAGGTGAAGAGAGTTCCTTCCTGTTCTCCCAACATTACAGATCTAGGCACTTGACCTCTGCTGCCAGCTGTCTAAGCTGCCCCACTGGGAGCCAGCCCATCCAGGCCGCTGCTGCTCGCGAGCTGGCGCTAGGCACGCGGCAGGGGCTGAAGACGACCTGTCGCGCTGGGTCTGCAGCCTCTTCTGCGAAGTGTCGCTCGCGGTGCGCAGCGAGGCCGAGGCGACGCCGCCGCCGCCGCCAGCAGCATCTCTCACTCAATCTCCTCCATGCTAAACAGGCCGGGAGGGCATTAAGTCGTGTCTTGGGACAGCACAAGTGGCCAGTGTGAGCAGAGCAACCACTCTACGTGAGGGCCCCGGAAAATTAGATCCCTTCTCGCCGCGCTCGCGCGCACTCGCGAGGGGCCCTCTGGGCTGGGCGGGCGGCACGGGCCGCCGAGAGCCCTTCTCCGCAGATGGAGCCTCCGGCGTCGCAGCGCCGGGGCGATCGATACGGGATAGCGGCCGCGTCCCGCCGTTAAGTACGGGCGGGCGCAGGGCGGGGACGCCGCCGCCCGCCGCCCCGCCCGCCTCCTCTCCACAGCCAGGCCACAGCCTCTCCTCCGGACATTAACCCGTTCCTGGCTGCCGCCCGCAGCGCGGGGAAGCTTCGCACCTCAGACCCGGAAGGAGCCAGACCTGAGTTTGAGTGTGAATTATCTGCGTGGACGCAGGTGAGGGTTGGAAGTCAAATCTGCTCGGCTCCGCTCGGGGCGCGTTGTGGGGTCGGTCGCCGATGAGCCCGGCTCCCCACAGACGGCTGTGGACACTCGCTTTCTGTGGCGTCGCGCGAGCCCGGGTGTTGAAGCCCCGCCCCGGCGCCCGCTCCCACTCCTGATTGGTCGACGCGGCCGGCGGGCGGTTCGGCCGCGTCTCAGCTATAAAGGGAGCCCGGGCATGCCCGCCTGGGCGAAGCCCGTGCAGTTTGGGGCGCGCTCGCTCGCGTCCCTCCCGTCTTTCAGCTCTCTGGGCGCCAGAGAGCACCGGCTCCATCATGCCGCGGGGCTTCCTGGTGAAGCGAACTAGACGGCCGGGCGGCTCGTACCGAGCGCGCCACTCCGAGCGGGTCCCGCCGCCGCCGGGGCCCCAGGTGGCGCAGCCCGCCGTCGCCGAGGTTCCCAGCGTCTCCCTGCCCGGAGCGGAGCGTGCGAGTCCCCACGCCCGGGGGCGGACGGCGGAGGCTACTCGGGAACTGTCGGGGTCGCCCTGTCGGGCTGCGGGGGTGAGCCCGGGGACAGGTGGGCGGGAGGGCGCGGGGTGGCGGGCCGAGGACACGGAGGTCCCAGGGCCCAGCCGCAGCCCCGTGAAACCAGCGGGCGCCGAGCTCCGCCGCGCGTTCCTAGAGCGCTGCCTCAGCTCTCCTGCGTCGGCCGAGTCCTTCCCGGGGGGCGCCGCCGCCCTGGCCACCTTCTCCTGCTCGGGGGCGCCGGCCGCCGCGCCCTCCTCGGCCGAGCCGTTCATCCTGCCGCTCCGGGCGCCATTCCCGGAGCCCGCGCTGCAGCCGGAGCCCGCGCTCCTCCCGGCCGCCCTGCAGGGCCTGAAGCGGGCGGCCGCGGGCGAGCGCCGGGTCAAGCTGTCAGCGGGCTGCGCGCCGGGGCCGGCGGCTGCTGGCATTAAGAAGCCAAAGGCCATGAGGAAGCTGAGCTTTGCTGATGAGGTGACCACGTCCCCAGTCCTGGGCCTGAAGATCAAGGAGGAGGAGCCCGGGGCACCGTCCCGGGGCCTGGCGGGCGGTCGCACGCCGCTGGGGGAGTTCATTTGCCAGCTGTGCAAGGAGCAGTACGCCGACCCCTTTGCGCTTGCCCAGCACCGCTGCTCCCGCATCGTGCGCGTCGAGTACCGTTGCCCCGAGTGCGACAAGGTCTTCAGCTGCCCGGCGAACCTCGCCTCCCATCGCCGCTGGCACAAGCCGCGTACCCAGGCCGCAAGCGCGGCGTCCTCCGCCGACGGGAAGCCGGCTCCGTCCTCTTCGTCCTCGCCGGACTCTGCCTCCCTCGCGCCTTTCCTGGCCGAGGGCAAGGAGAACAGCCGGGCCGAGCGGACTGCACATCAGCACCCTCAGGGCAAGGACAGCGCCAGGGAGGATCAGCACCGGGACAGCGACCCGCGCCAGGGCCTACCGGGGCTGCCGCGCCTGGAGCCTTCGTTGCCCCAGGCTCCCTACCTCGAGGGCGTACTGGGGCGTCGAGCGCCAGGGCCGGGTAATGCAGGTGGTGGCGCGGGATCGGAAATCTTTGTGTGCCCGTACTGCCACAAAAAGTTCCGTCGCCAAGCCTACCTGCGCAAACACCTGGGCACTCACGAGGCGGGCTCGGCTCGAGCGCTGGCCCCGGGCTTCGGCTCCGACCGCAGGGCCCCACTCGCCTTCGCTTGTCCCTTGTGTGGGGCGCACTTCCCATCCGCAGATATCAGAGAAAAGCACCGGCTGTGGCACGCTGTCCGAGAGGAGCTGCTCCTGCCAGCTCTGGCTGGGGCTCCTCCGGAAGCGCCTGGCCCCGGAGGGGTGTCTGATGGAGGTGCGCAGCAAATTTTCTCGTGCAAGCACTGCCCGTCCACTTTTTTTAGTTCTCCGGGATTGACCCGGCACATCAATAAGTGCCACCCCTCAGAAAGTCGCCAAGTATTGTTGCTACAGATGCCACTGCGGCCTGGCTGTTGAGGTCTGAGAAACCAGGACGATCTGAAGGCTGGCCTGGGAGGAAACAGATTATAGAAACTTCTGTGGGGCTTTCTTCAACTTGCACGTTTTACTCTTTCCTTCCCATGTTTTCCTTCCTAAAACTCTTCTAGTAGTCAATGTCCCACCAGGGGAGTGCAGGTATGTATATGGCATAAACATTCATGGTTTAGACTCAGCTGTAAAATCCCTTTCACTTTTCCCACTAAAATAGGATTTAACCCCCCTCAAAACTCTGGAGACCCAAACGAATCCTATACGATTTGTAATTCCTATGGAAAGTCACAGTGAATGTGTGCATGTCTCCGTGTCTAGGAAAGGTTCTGGCTACCAGAAGTGGGAGTCACATTTTGTTTTTCTCTTGCCAGCACAGGCATTTATGTAGTTTCTGTCTCAGTAGGGTCAGATACCTTACATTGTATATTCTGTGAATTAAAATTTATATGGTTGGTGCCAAATTTACAGGGGGGGAACTCTAGTCCGGTGTCCATGGGCAGGAAATTGAAGAGGATGTTTGCTGCTTCTGAAGGTATGACAAGCACCTCCTTAAGCCTTTTAATTATATGTACTACTACACCCTTGCATTAGTTTTTGGAGGCAGGGAGGGTGCTATTTTACTGGCAGGAGACACCTTCCAAGTTCTTATCTTTGGCTGTTTTGTGTGCAGTATTCAGGAAGAGCGATATTACATGTTTACATAGCTTTTTGGAAATACTACACTTTCCTGAAGTCTGTTTTTAGGGTTTCACCCCACATCATTTAGTGTTGTAAATCTCATACTGTATATTATGTATGAAACTGTTCAGCTTTTAAAGATGTTAATACCTGTAACACTGAATGGCAATTTACTCAATATCATTTTCTTTCCAGTAGCAACTTTTGAATTTCATCTTGTAAACTGTATTCAGTGCACTCTCTGCCCATTTCCCTAATGCCTACTTTGGGGCACTGGCTGTGCACTGCTTGACAGATAGCTCAGCTCTGTAAGATGCTTATCACCAAATAAATGTACATAGACTGCTTTTTGTTTTGTATTTGTCTTAAGAATCCCTTGAATATGGCATATTTTCAAAGCCACATTTCTTATCTCCCCAATGCCAGAGATTTTAATGCCTCTTAGAATCTTAGGATCCATTCAGAATACAAAAGCAGATGTATTTTACAAATGAATGTAATGGTGGGGATATGCAATAAGAAATTTTCCTTTGAAGTACAGTGGCATAGACTGAAGTTTTAAAAAGAATATGTTCTTTAAGTCTAGATACTCCTTGCACAACTTGATAGAACTATATTTTAAATATTTGCTGTAAAAAGAGCTACTGTATTTGAAGATAACAAAAAGTTTAATGGTACTAATTTCAGTATTTCACAAGGTGGCATTTTTGGCCCATTTTCTGACAGTATTGGTTCACTAGATGCTTATTTAGAAGTGAATGCACCTTAGAAACATGTAAGCAGCTAAATGTGATTTTCATTTTTATATTTCTCTACCTTCATGGTGGGAAACTGTCTATGTTTAAATCTTACTTATTCACCCATTTATTAAATGGAAGTTTGATTTTAACTATATGAAAACAAAATAAATTCATAGGAATGCTGAAAACTGTTTTAGAAAAATTTAAGTTTTCTCTCTCAAAGTTTATTATAAAACAATGTGAAATTTAAGAAATCAGACATGTAGCTGAGATAAACTGATGTTTTAATCTGGTGCCCTAGGTGAAGTTTTTGGTCAGCACTGGCGAAGGTGTACAATTTCTTTTTTTGTTTTTAAAAACAAAAAGGGTCTGAGAAGAAGGTTGGAGGGTATCCTAAGAGAATTTAAATTCATTTTTCATGATTACCTAACATAACCCAAGTTTATGCTTTCTATGTCACCAACAGTCACATAGCCTTGTTTATTAAGTCTTAAAATTAAAAAAATACATAAAAATAATGGACAGGAAGTAATAGTAAGAATATTTTATTGTTTTATTAAATACCATGTCATCTTTCTTTTATCCCATTGTTACAAATGTGTAGACACTACATGAATGATACATAATTTGTATTCTATGCTTTGCCAGTATGATGTATTTACACATGCAGTTGGTACTGATGTCATGCTACATTTCCTTAGGAGATGCTCAATTTAAAAATGTGAGCAGCTTTTCTACTAGAGGGAAATGCTTTTGGAGGCTGGAATGTATACCAACTTGCACATGCAAGTTCAGTATGAACAACAGTAGATTTAACTTAGATTCCTGGGGCATGTTCCCTTTTCTTTTAATATAACACACATAATTTCAGCAACATATTAATATCAGAAAAGTTTTTTCCATCACCTTATTTTTGGTACTTATAAAGCATATAGATATACAGGGCCTATCAGTCAATATTAATGGGCCACAATCTCAAAACAAATAATATTTAATGATGGTACCTTTTAAAATTCAAAGAATAGATAATTATTTGGAAGCTAAACAAATCAAAGTTCAGCAGTGATTTTTCTAATTATTTGATATAATGGTATCATCTATACAGTTAAATAAGAACCTGTCTTAAGAAAAAGTGAACATTAATGTTATTTCAGTTGAAATTTGGGATACTAAATAACCATTTAATTTTGAGTGTTTTATTTTTGTGACATAAATAATCTGTACATATCTTGTTTATTAACAGATCTGTTAACTTTACAAATGCTTAAGTTTAATTTTACATTTGTAAAAAATTATATATTTATTGAACCACTAAGCTCAATGGGATACAATAAATAAAATGAGGCTATCTGTCCAATTATATTTTGGCTCAATATTAATTATGAAATTAAAGGTAAAATTACTTAGACGTAAGTATTTAGGAAGCTAAAGAGCATAGAATAAAACTCGCCCCCTTCAAAAAAAGAATGGCAGTTTGGAATACAGGGGCAAAAAAATAAACTGAATAAATAGCCCAAATCTAAAATACTAAGATACAAATCATTTAAGTCCAGTGTTTTCTCAAAAAAACCCCAACATATAGGAAGGAACATGCACAGCACAGCAGCTATGAAGGCTGGAAGGGCTAACACTGTGTTCATGCTAAGGTGCCTACTGCTGATCACACTGTTGAGCTGCTTGTCTCCTTAGGATTTATTGGCCGAGCCAGAGGATCGACGTAGTTTCATGGACATTCGACTTTTGCTAGTTCGAGGAGACATTGGAGAGGCCAGGTCAGCCCCATCTACTACCTGCGTTGCTGTGGGAGCTTCACTGGGTAGAATCTCTGGGTAGAAGCCTGTAGGAAATAGCAAGAACATTAACATGGCCATCCAGCTTCTCATTTTTTAAGAGAAGAACTTGTCTGCTACTGATCTGGAGTGAGCATCCCAAGCCTTAATGAAGTCTGAGAGAAAAAGCCCGTTCCAGTTACAGCAGACTACTAATAATGTACTTGGAGCACAGTGATCTGGTGGATCAGGGTGTCATGTTAGCAAAAAAGCACCAATCATCATCCCCAGAGCCAGGACTCTGGGAAAAGCACTGGGAAGCAAAGTCTGTGGGCCAAAACAGGGATTCACAGCACTTCCAGCATGCATGAAGGTCACATGAAGCAGGTGAGAAAGACCAATTGCTGTCTCTTGCGTTCAGGGTATAATTTAAAAAAGGGCCTTCATTACTCAAACTGAAAGAAAACAGAACTTAACAGTTCTAACAGGTTCCAAAAAACTATTCAACACTTAGGAGACCATTATAGATCCTGGGTATTTAAGTTGGTTTTAAAAACGGAAGATAAATCCTTAAAGGAGAGAAAAAGATCATAATTCTTATCTCAAAAATCAGTCCAAAAAGATGTTACCTTAGTCTTATTATTATTTTTTTTTAAAAGACTTGCTATGGTAATGCTTGCTTTTACTTTAAGTTTTAGTTACCCTGTAGGTAACCAGTAAAATTATCAGACATAGAATTTTAAAACACACAGCCAGCCATGGTGGGGCACATCTTTAATGCCAGTACTCAGGAGGCTGAGATAGGGGAATCACCCAGATTTGAAACAAGCCCAGGCTACATATGGTCAACCTGAATTATATAGCAAGACTCTGAAACAAACAAACAAACAAATAAATAAATAAAGTAGGTAGGTAGGTAAGTAAGCAAAACAAATTCAAATAGGAGAAGCCAGCTGGCAGTGGTGCTGAATATCTACAATCCCAGCACTTGGGAGGCTAAGGCAGGAGGACTGTTGCAATTTCGAGGCCAGCCTGGGCTATAGAGTAAGTTCAAGGCCAGTCTGAACTACACAGTGAGACTCTTGTCTCATAAAGACATCAAAACACTACAAAAAACAAATATGGAGAGCCTTTGTGTCACACAGTATACTTCACCTCTGTACTTTATGAATTATGACAACATATACCAACAAAAAAGAATCTTGCACGTAGTAGGTTCTATGAGTAATACATTAAGAAAAATCTTTTAGGAAAAAACCTTCAAATAAAACAAAATTTAAATTGCTTATATATATTTCAAGGGTATTTTTCCAATGGATGTATTTGGGAAAAAAACTGCTTTAGTTGAATTACAACTATTTGTAATAAAAAGTGCTCAAAGAGCATACAACTTATGGGGTACCTAAATTAAAATGTGTCTTTACGGAACACTCATGGTGTTTTTAAAGACCAAATGTTATAATTAAAAGCAAACATACATTTCCAAACATGTTTTGTCATTTATAATACACATTAATGGCCTTCCTCAAATAACTTTCCTAACATTTTTTTTTTCTTCTAATTGAGACTGGCCTTCTAAATAAAAGGAGAAATACAGCTTTCTTCAGTTTTATTCTTCCTGAAGATCTAAATTAGTGGGTCCTGAAAAATCTACAGAAGAATATAAATCAATGGCCCATTTAGGGAAGCCCTACAGATGGACTGCAAAAGGAAGGTGCGGAGCAGTAGCTCATGCTTTTCCGATAATGTGTAATGTTCCCGGCCCTTGGGAGAGGCCTTCCCGTGGCTGTTTACCTTGAGGCGGCCAATGGTTTCTAGCGGAGGTTTTGGGAGGAAGAGAACTATCACTGCATTTCTTTCTTTGTTGTGAGTGAAGAAATGGAGTAGCAAGCAGAAGTGAGAAAACACAAGAGAAGATAGATACAGAAATGAGAGACACAGTGCAGAATTTTATAGGTGTTAATTGAGGAGCAGAGACGAGAGCAGTTAGGCTTTTATTATGAACTATAACTGGGCATGCAATGAGTTAGGGTGATGAGGGTTCACACTGTCAAGACTCTGTAATTCAATGTTATACTTACCAACTAACAAAACAAGTTCAAATAGGAAAAAAGAAAAGAAGAAAAACCATCTATGAGAGATTCTATACCCACGTACTTTTTAAAAAGTATTCACTGTATTGGTGTCACTCAGAAAATATCTAGAGATGATGCAATGTTTCCTGTGATGGCTACAGTCACATCAGACTTACATTAAATGTAATTAACACTAAATAAAAATTCATACCAAACCCTAGTTACAGTTCAAGGGTTCCGAAGTCACCTGTGGTTAGCTGCTACTATAGTGGAACAGAGTGGATACATAACATTTCCACCATCATAGAAAAATTTACTAGATGAACTGCTTTAGAATATGTAAAACTTTGCTTAGTGTGGTGGTATAAGCCTGTAATCCCAGAGCATGGGAAGCTGAGGTAGGAGGATCACTAGGATTTCAAGGCTAGCCTGGGCTACATAGTAAACTCAAAATCAGCTGGAACTATACAGTGAGAACTTTTTCAACAAAGAAACAAAGCAACCAACTCAAAAGATATTTTCCTCACTTAATGTTTCATAAAAACAGACCTTCTGAAAATTTACTCCATAGGGATTTCTTCTATTTTCATCCTTAAGTTTTTCTTAACTATACTATACCTATTTTGAAACTCTTTTCCCATTCCTTTTAACAGTAACTATAAATACAGTTTCTCTTCAGATGTGTGGGTGCATATTCTGGCTTTATCACTTAAAAACCCCAAGAACTCTTCCATGTCTCCCTTACTGCCTTCAAATTAGTGAAACCCCCCCTTCAGCCAAGCAAGAGTAAAAACAACCTTTTTATACTGTGTGGTGTACAGTACTTATTTTTGTTTTAGCAAATGCTGTTTGTGGTATATGCTCAATATACCCAAACTCTATAAATAATTATGTGTGTTAAGAAATTATCACTAAGATTAAACAAGACAATACATATACATTACTTAGTATAATGCCTGGCACTCTAACTGTCCAGTTATTATTTACATTATCTACAACTACTGATTTATACTATCAGTCAAACAATGCTGATTCATTCACTTCTATCATTATTTTTTCCAGCTCTTTTCTTTCTTTCTTTCTCTTTTCTTTCCTTCCTTTCTCTTTCTTTCTTTCTCCTTCCTTCCTTCCTTCCTTCCTTCCTTCCTTCCTTCCTTCCTTCCTTCCTTCCTTTCTTGTATTTTGTGCAGGGTCTCACTAAGCAGCTTGGACTTGTAGTGATCTTCCTGTTTTCAGCTTTCCCAGTGCTCGGATTATAGACATGTGCCACCATGCCTGCAGTTGGTTCCTGGCTCAGCAAACTCAGGGGCAGGGCTGGTTTGGCTTGTGGTGCCAGGAATCAAACCCTAGTCCCTGTGCTTGTATAATTACTTCTATTCTTAATATATCCTCAAGAATATATTAAGTTTAAGGGGCCAGGGAGATAGCTCCAAGGCACAAGTGCCTGCCTGGCAAGTGCAAGGTCGTGAGTTCGAACCCTGCTCCTGTCAATAAATAAATAAATAAATAAATAAATAAATAAATAAATAGTATCTACAGTTCCTGTATTTGTGAATATCTGTTACATATACTCAAAAAGTGCTCACACATGCTATGACTATAACTTAATACATAATAAACTGATTCATGTGTTGTGTATAGATTACAATATACCACTATAAATAACAATATGAGTGTGACCTTTCAAAAAATAAACTCAATGGATTGTAGGTACTGCTTCATGACAACAGGATCAGCTTAAAACTACTAAATTTACTGTGTAGAATCTTTTAAAGTATTCTAACTTTGAAAGTAACTTTACAATACTGACCTAAGTGAGAATGCCAATGTGTCAGGACCTTAACATGAACTATGTAGTTGTAAATTATGTCAAGTCTGTCCCTGTATTAGCTCTTCCATACTGGGCAAACTAACTTGAGTTTTTCTTGTTCTTAAAATATACAGTTATCCTGCAAAATTGTGGGGATTAATGACCACATACGCAAAGATCTTGACATGTGGTAGATACGTAGTAATTGTAGCTATATTGTGAAGCCATTAAAGAAGAGTAAAACTTAACAGAATTTCAGTAAGAATAAATAAAGATCGGAAAGCGACAAATAATATTTCTGAGGAAAAAGATCACCTATTCAAATGTGGAGAGCATAACATACCCTTAGATTTAGTTTTTGGAAAAAATCAAACAATCTATTCTCTTTTATATTAGTAGTACTATAAATGTAACTGTACATTAACAGTTGAATTATGCAAATAACCTTACTGTTTTAATATTTGTAAAGTGATTAAGATCAGCACAGGCAGGGCATAATGAAAACAATAGTATTTAATTTAAAATAGTATAGAAAGAGGTAAATAAGTGATTTCATTTGAAGATATTCAAGAACTATTGTTACCACACACTTAGAACAAATCAAGTTAAGCTTGTCATATTTTACTTCTTACAAATGAGAAAACTGGGTGTAAGTGCTGAATGAATACTTTCTGTGGATTACAAATGGTAGGACTGTGATTTAAATCCAGAGAAGTTTGATTTCAAAGCCCAGATTTCTTTCCTGATAACCTTAAAGCTATTAAAAATAATTTTCAATGGGTAGAAAAACAATTTAATAGAACTTTTGGGAAGGTTAAGAAAGCTAGTGCACACACAGTACTTAGCACAGTGCCTGACACTCTAAAAGCTTAGTTATTACTTTATTATTTTCATTACAAAAATTTCACATCTGAATGAGTATTTTCTGTGGAAAATGAACCTAGTAATCATTGGAACGGGAAGTTAATAGATGTTATTTATAATCAGTATTATTTGCCTCTTGGTCAACAACACATAAGCCAAATTTCTAAAGTCAAAGCACTAGACAATGTATGTGGCTACCACTATCTCCAAGCTAATACAGTGATAGGTATGAAAAGAATCTGCTTTTAAAAACATTAAATGCATTTACAGTCTACATTATATATTAAAAGAGACATTTTCCTTTTGTATTTAAAAATAATACTTAGGATATTTATAAAATAACTATCTTTAGAGTAACTAAATTATTTTCTTTCAGATCACTTCACAGCCTGGGAAGGAGAAGAGAGTTTTAAAAAACTTTAGAGGACATAGCTTAAAAAATAAAGGTTACCTGAAGCAATGTCAAAACTAGATGATCCATTCTACTCAAAGATTCAGAAACACAGGTCTGGTGATCATAAATCCTATCTATATGGTAATGCACATTTTGCATAATATCAAGGCTGATGTTAGAATGAAAGTAAATTAGATACTACCCTATATATTTATAACCACTCTAGATTATTCCTGGCTTTGACAGTATATAAGCTATTTTTTTTTTTTTTTTTTTTTTTTTTTTTTTTTTTTTTTTTTTTTTTTTTTTTTTTTTTTTTTTTTTTTTTTTTTTTTTTTTTGTCTTTTTGAGACAGGGTCTCAGTATGCAGTTCAGGCTGGCCTTGAGCTCACTTTTGTAACCCAGGCTGGTCTTGAACTCACACCGATCCTCCTGCCTCAGCCTCCCAAGTGCTGGGATTACAGGCGTGCGCCACCACGCCCGGCACTATAAGCTATTTTGAATCATTAATTTTAAAATGTTTTCTTCATATTTCTTTTCCTTTCTATTCATACTGAAAATTAAACTCGAAGTCCTTGCACTGAACTATATCCCTAGCCCTTTTGACCATTTCTTTTCTTTTCTTTTTTTTATTTTTGTTTGTTTGTTTTTATTTACTTATTTTTATGGCTGGCTCAGCTCAGGGCTGGTGCAGCATGTGGTGCCGGGGATCGAACCGTGGTCCCTGCAGCCGCCTGCAGGTGCTTTACACCACTGAGCCATCCTGCCGGGCCCCTCTTTTGACCATTTCTTACTTTGAGACAAGGCCTTCTAAACTGCTAAGTTGTACAGGCAGGGCTTAAACTTGTGGTCCTTCTGACTCAGCCACAACACCTTTTTAAGTAGAAAGTTGGCATGTTTTCTAAAGAAAGTGCTATGTGTATACAGATACATCTATATGAGTGTATATATTCATGTATGTACGTGTACATATCAGAGAAAGAAAATGGACAAGGTGGGGAGACTCAAGCAGTGAACATTTTATTAATGAACTAAAATCTCTAAATCTATTGAAAAAAATCCTTAGAAAGGTATCTACTGGCTTCAGATATTAAAGATAATTTTAGTATAATAGAATTTCAAAAATAGTTTTTAGGATCAGGGATAGCTCAGCAGATTAAGGACTTGCCTGGTAAGCGCAAAGTCCTGAGTGCAATGGCCGGTTCAAAAAAAAAAAAAAAAAAGTTTTGGCTGCTGCAGTCAAAACTGTAATATTAGAAAGTTGTGTTTGGGGCTGGGGAGATAGCTTAGCAGAATAAGTGCTTGCCTGGCAAGTGCAAGCTGAGTTCAATCCCCAATTCTGAAAACAAAACAAAACAAAACAAAACAAAACAAAACAAAACAAAACAAAACAAAACGCTGTGTTCTAGTGACTTTAATGCTGAAACTGAAAAAGACAAATCAATATTTATTGTACACTTTCAGTAAAATAGAACCTAATTTCTTGTTTGCATTCTAAATTTTTTATTGCAAAAACCCACCACAATGTTGAAAGATAATGTAACATTTGAGAAAGATAAACATTTTTCTTGTTTTTTTTTTTTTTTTCTTTTTCTTTTTGAGACAGTTTCACTATGCAGTTCAGGCTGGCCTTGAACTAGCAATAATCTTCCTGCTTCAACCTCCCAAGACCTAGGGATTACATGTGTGCACAGCCCGTTCAGATACAAGCATTTCTGACCTATTATTATGTGGCCAAAAAGAGGAGTGATTTTGCTTTATGGTTAGAGGAGATATGAAAATATACAGAAAGTTTAAGAAAAGTCACTATCAAAATTTGATATTTTCCAGTCATGCCTGACAAAGATAAAGAGATTTTTTCTTGTAGTTTTTTAAACATAAAGGACAAGAAAAATCTAATAATATTTTAATGTAGTTATAGAAGATCAACCAAGTGTGACATCACAATATTTCCCCTCAATGACCTTAGGGATAAAAATAATTTCCCATCAGTCTACTGTCACAGACAGTACATTTGAGGAAATATAGTTATGAAATTTATGAATCAATTATGGTACACCACAATCTTTTACATCTATTTAAATATTATTGCAGTTGGTATATTAGTATTAACCATGAAGTGAATTTTAGATTAACGAATCAAATTAAGAATAAAATTTAGAAAGCAGTTTATTTACATATTTTTTTTGTTCAGGTCTGAAGCCAGGGCTTTGAAAATGCTAATTATGCAGTCTTCCACTGAGGTTTATCTCAAGCTTCCCCAAATAATATTCTTCTATACTACACCACTGAATAAAAGCATATATAAGGACGACTAGAGAGACTATAATCATCATGCCAGCATTTTCTTTAAAATTTACTTTCAAATTACTCACTAGTATTGATTAGTATTATACTATACACATATCTATGTGATATCTAAAGTTGATTCTCAACTGAAACTATGAATTCAATTCCTCAATATGGCAAACAAATTTTATCATATTTTTAATAAAATGAATCCCATAAACAATACTATTATAAAATTTTTGCAAACTAGAACTCAGGTATAAATTGCTATTATATGGATTGTTCATGTCTTCTTTTTCCTCTAACTTAAAATGTTACAGAACATTCTGTATGTGTGGCACAGAATATTCCAGAAAAGGCAAGATTTGAAGTAAATGGGAAAAAAAAACCCTAATTCAGATACTGTATGGTCTTTGCTACTACTATTTTATTGTGTTAAATTGAGAGTCTCTGTGATAAACATCATTCTAACTATGAAAGTCTACAAAAACATATATATTCAGTAATATTGCTACCATTATTTACAGGCAAAAGTACTCTAGAATGCAGGTCTTGTATCCTAAGGTAAATTTTTTTTTAAAAAACTGAAAAAAATTAATAGCACAATGTTAAGGTTTATGTTCAAATTTATATTTTTATTATTGTCTTAAATAAGACATTAATAACACTTAACTAGTAATAAGGACATAAGCCTTGTTTTAAGCTTATAGAATAAATCAGTAAAAACACTAATAATTAAAAATAAAGCCAACTGAGCCTTGACTTGGTCACTGTAGTGTCCTTTACTTAATGTCTCGGAATGTAAAAATGTAACTTATTTCCCATATTGTTCAGCTGGTAAGTGCGAGACAATGTGCAAAAATATGAAGAGAACATTTAGATAACAAATATGAAAGGCCCCAGCTGGTAAATAATCACAACATTAAAAATGAACAGTTTTTATAAAACTAAGAGGAAAAGTTAGTTCAAATGTTGTTCAAAACAAGTGATTTTTAAACGTACTTTTCAATTGTGAAACATGAATTGGTAAGTATTAATCATATTTGTTTTAATATAGTCTGGCATTTAATTGGAATTCCTTACTATTAATGAATTGCCAAGTGTATTTAGTTTCTTTTGGTGTTCCTAAGTTTATTTTTCATGTCTTTTATCCTCACTGTTAACACCAAACTGTTTTTGATTGTGTCAACCCATTAAAGCAAATCTCACACTTTATCTCATTTTCAAAAGATTCAACCTAGTCTCCCATGATTTTTCTCTTTGCTAGGTCTTTTATATTAACTGAAAAGGGTAGAAGATTTTTGGGAAAACTATTTTTCTAATGGCAAATTAATGATGACAGGAATGGAATCTTTAATTTTATTAATCAAACCGCAATTGAGAATTACAATAATTTCTTTCCCAGATAAAGTTAACATAGTTATTTAAGTTGTGCTTTTTAAACTTAATATAAAGAAAAATTATTTAACATAAAGAGAATTTATTATGATTAACTTTATACACTCTTCTTTCTGCTTCTCTTGAATACTATTGTATTTCAGGTGCCTAGACCAGTGCAGGGCACAGAGAGTACCCTGTTAGTGAATTAAGATATTCAATAACAATGCAACACATTACAAAATACAAATAGTACTATTCTTTCATGCTGAGAAACAAACAAACAATAATGGGTCAATATAACAAAGTGGAACTAGTTTCAGCCAAGGGGTTCTATTATTAGTTATTTTAATTACCAAACCATGTTAGTGTTTCATGCAGACCTGGGTTAGTAAAATTCTAAAAAAAATTTAGTGACAATTTCTGAAATGTTTAGTATGAACCCGGGCAGTGTTAAGTTTGCCTGTCTGAGTTATAAGCTTAGAGCTTGCTAATTTTGAAAAAAGAAAATGGGAGAACAGAGGGGTATTTTGGTTGACACTTTGTCTTACCTTCAGATAAACAGAACTGATATTTAATGATCTAAAGAGGGAAAATAAACGAAACAATCATAAGGAGTGCAAGATATTACAGAATAGGAAGGCCATGAATCATTTATTTTCTTAATGATTTCTTTAAAATTAGTTAATTATATTAATGCAGTACCCTCTTAATCTTTAAATATTATAACAATTTACTGCATTTTAAATACAGACTAGCTTTTTAGAGAGGGAGAAAGAAGTGGGGAGGGAGGGAGAGGAAGAACAGGGAGAGAGGGAGAGAGAAGGAGAAGGGAAGGGAAAGAGAATGAATATTGGCGGGGAGGGAGAGGGAGAGAGAGGGTGAGAGGGTGAGAGATAGGGAGGGAGAGAGAGGGGGAGAGAGGGAGGGAAGGAGACAGAATAAATATTCTTGGCCATAAAATTTGATCTTCCAAAGTTGAGAGTGCATACTCAACTTGTGTTTTGTTTTTTTTTTTCTTTCAGATTCTTCAGTAATGATCCCATGAGACATAAGTTCATTACTGGTTCAGATTAAATGTGATGAATGTGTTTTTATGAAGATTGTTGACTTTTTAAGGAACCAAGTTTAGGTAAAAGAAAACATAAATCAAGTTTACAGGCCAAATTCAAGTAGTATTTATATTTCAGTCATCAGGATTTTATTCAAGCAAGTGTTTAGAACAAAAGGGTATTGCATTTCAACTTCCAATCACAACAAGTAACTAATACTTTTTTTTTTTTTTTTTTTTTTTATCTTACCTGACTCAGATGGTAAATGATGGTAAGGAGCTGGAGAAAAAACTTGTGCTGCAAAATCTTCAAATGTTGTTGGCTCTAAATGGTGCTGGACAATTGTTTGCAGGTAACGTGCTCTCTCCTCATAGCTGGTTTCCTTCTATTAAGGATGAACTTAAATGCAGCTTACATTGGAATGGAACAGATCTTAGCAAAAAGGAATGCTATGGTTGCTAGAACATTGCTTCTTAACCATTCACTAATCATTTTCACATATGATTGAAGGTATGCTTAAAGCTAAAAATGCTTTTGACATAAGTTTACTTGTGGTACTATAAATGATAGCTTTTAACAGGGAAGCATTTATTAGAAAATAATGATAATACTAAACTCTTGAAAGACTCCTTTACTCGAGAAAGGATTCGATAGCTCTCGGGTCAGCCCAGGCTCCTTTCGTTAACCAGCTTCTATAGGCAGATTTACTCTCAAAGACATATGATAAATACAAGGCTGCTTAAAAATACTACTTCCAAAATTCTGTATTTTTTATTTGTAAAGATTTATTGTGCAAAATTCCTATATATCTTCTTTGCTTTCTAAAAATCCCTGTATTTTCTCAATTGTTCTCATTCTGAATTGTAAACTACTGTTGCTATAATCCTCGAATAACTCCATGTGGTTAAGATAAATGCATAGATGAATCTGTATGTCAGGAAAAAATACCCAGTGAATTATAACACTGAGACAAGCAAGAATATTTGCAAAGAGCCCACAGGACTCCTAAATACTGTCTAACAAAGCATCTACAGGACACTGACACTGACAGAAAAACACTGTACTTCCTTTTCACCACATTTTCTTCTCTGATATTATTGACAAGCAACCAGTATGTTGAAGTGTTGTTGCTTTTGAACAACCCACTCCAGGCTTCCTGGTTCTGCAGGTCTGATTGTGCTGTTAGCACAGAGAGGGCGAGAAAGAGAGAGAATATTTCTGTTGTTCAAGAAAGCAACTATGGAAATGGCTGTCAAAATGTAGAGCAGCAGGCAGCAACATACAATTATCAGGAAAAATTCACACGCTGGCTTCATGTCATATAGTTCCTGAACTGAGAAATCAGTTAACTGTTCTTCTACAACTTTTGAAAGTTTTCCTGCTGTACTCAGTGTGCAATGTTGATGTTTAAATAAGGCTAATAAAAATGCACGTAACATTTAAATAAGGATAATAATGTCAGATTTTTTTCTAAAATCCATTGTAGTATTTCCTCTTCAAAGTTCACCTTTAAAATATTGCCATTTAATTATTACAGCTGTTTCACTACAGAGGTTGTACATTAAGTCTCCAACCTAGATGAAAAATAATGTAAGAGGACGACCATTCGAACTGTTGACTGGAGATATTATACAGTTATGGGCATTTATAAAAGCTAGTTGATTAAAAGAAAATGTTAAGGTAACACTATAGCATATTCATTATAAACTTGCCTTTGAATTGGTTATCACTTACACTTTAAATGGTTTGTGTATTCTTTCTGTATTACAATTTATTTCATGCATCAAATATTGGGTAACCTGAATTCCAATTCTTTATAATTCATTATTTTCAATTCTGTACACTGGGGTTAAACATCAAAAAAAATTTGCTTCTGAAATGGGTAGTAACAGACAAGATGTTACATTAACATTATTGGTGGTAAGGATTTTATAGAACAATAACAGTCATTTTTGACTCCAATTTAACATAGGAAATACAGCACTCTCTTAAAGGAGGTATATGGTTATAAACGGAAGAGGATGAAACTGATGGTTCAATCTAAATAATACCACGTATCTCACAACTTGTTGGAAAGTACTTTTTTCATTGGGGGAGATTCACAGCTGCCGAATTTTCTGCAGTTAATAGAGTCCTTTGATTCACAGCAGTGCCCCTTGTACAAAAAATACTGGCCTTTGTGTATTACCAGAAACTAATTTTCTATTTGGCTGAAAAGGGAAAAATGGGGTTATTGCTTCTCCCTCCTACAGAGCTTTTCATTATGCCTGATGCACTCAACTTCTAAGCTCTTCTGAGAAAAAAAAAATAACTGAAGAGGCAAGAGGTAGAAAAATGAGCTTGTTAGCACATTAGAAGTGAAGTATCTTGGTGGGCCCTAGAAATTCCCAGTGGTGTGTTAACTTATCACTCTATGCATGCTGGCACTGATAGTCTCCCAATTGATCACTCTCTTTTCGCACCAAAGGTGCTGCCAGGAAGCAAAGGCTGAAGGCCCACAGGAGAACAGTCTGCTATCAAAACAAGCTGTTTTTAAAAGTCTGCTTGAATGGGTAAAACGCTTCATGAAAAAGTAGGGTGGAGACACCTACCTGCTTTGAAAATGCTCTACTTTCAGAGGCCTATAAATGAAATATTTTACTTTATCTTATTATATTTAAAGTTCAAACAAGAAATTAGGCAGAAAGGAATATTAATATTTAAAACAAGAACACGTCTAATGTAGAAAATTTATGAATGCAGGAAAATGAGTATCTAAATAAAACATTTTTGAACAGTAATTCTGCTTTGTTATATTTAAGGTTTATAAAACTGAGAAACCCTGATAGCTGCACAAAACTAAATTATCCAGATACACAATTTTTATTTCACATAAAACACGAAGTACTTAATAAAATCACAATAAACCCCAATGGCGTAATATTTCTTACATGATTTTTAAGAAGTCTAAGAGGCAGAGGTAAGGGAACTATTCACAGTTGAATTCTAAATGAAAAATTAGCACTCGCCACATTAGCACAGGCTGAAGTCTCTGGTAGGGAACTGACTTGAGGAGACACTATTGGCTGGGTAAACAACTGACACCTCTGAAAAGCCGTGTATTTATTAAATTTCTTAACGTTTGACGTAGTCAACAAAAACAAACCTTACACACAGTATATGTACCTTCACCTTTTTTTTTTAAACTTCAGAAAAATGTATACCAAGGAGAGATAATAAACTCTTAAATATTTAAACCATAGTCCTAAGTCACAACAAGGTACTTTTGTAAGGATTACAAACTTGCAAAGGAAGCTGTTAGCACCTACAATTGTAACCAGAATCTAAAGTAGTTAATTCCAACATCACCTCATAATAGGTTAGATGCTTATTTTTTACTTAGAAGGTAGCACTCTAGGGAAATTATTAGTGCCTATAAATCAAGTGGAATACACGAATGTGATAGCTAGCAATGAGAAGACAACTCAAGCTATATTCTGACTGACTGAGTGTTGCCAGCATCACTAAATTAAAAAACTGAATGGGTAAGATGATACCAAGGAGAAGGTAAAGAAGCAAAATAGTCAAAGCAGAAATTTAACATACAAATTTAAGTTGAATTGAGATTCTTTCTGTTATAAATGTAGAATTCAATCTAAATTTAGCTATAAAAACATTTGATGGAGACTTTTAGCTGGTAGGAATCTAATACAGAACTAGCCAATCAAAGGAAATAACACACAGGTGCGGCAATCACAGCACTATAATTATCCACTAATCCTTCTTCCTCCTTTCTCCAAGAGCAAAAAGGAGGAAGGAATATTACTATTCTAAAAATAATGAAGAAAACCAAACATTCTCTGCAACAGAAATAGTTTAAATCTAATCTTCATTAATATTAACAGTACTACACATTTTAAGTAAGTTTTTAATTTGAAATTTCAAGAGCAGCTGCTAAGGAACTGGGTTCAATCTTAGTTAAGGAACTGGTATGAATTCTCTTTGCCACAGTTTATCCATATGTTAAATGGAGATACCACCAACTGCTCTCATGTACTTCACTGGAGTGTTAAAGAGAAAGGATATAAATACAGGGTAACTAATATGTGTCTTACCAGATGTGCTGAAAATAGTTTATTTTGATGCTTGGCTTTAATCTTTGTAAATAGGAGATGCCGTTGTAAGACAGTTTTCAATGTCAGATAAAGCAATAAATTCATGGGCAGGAATGTTTTTGATAATATTGGCAATATTTTCAATTTGTGTTGTCTACACAGGGACTTTTTGATATTTTTCTTATACAAAGAAACTGCTTTCTTTTGGGGAACAGATACTATAGAAGCACGAGCAGTACAAAGTATTTCACCCTTATTAACATAAAGAGAATACATAAAAAGAGATTTGTTTTGAAAGAAGCAACAACCATCATTCCTCATCGTTCTCTTAATGATATCTGATTTTCAACTGCTTTTAAAATTAGAAACAGAAACACTTTGAGTTTTATGATCATCAATTCCATGGAACCCCCCAGTAAGTTGTATATTTAATGCAAATGTGATGTGTAACTAGCCTGAAATGTAATTTTTGTGTTGTATGTATATATAAAATTTATATGTAAGAATATGTAGCATAATTTTCACTAAAAGGAATTATGAACATTATAGGCATCTATCAAGAATCTATATGATTACTTTACTATTCAGGGTTAATGTTTTATTCTTAAAGAAGAAAAAAAGCTCTTGGTTCTTTTAAAGAAAAAATGAAATGTTTGTGCTCAGTGGCAGTCTCTGGGATTTAAGACCTCCACTAAAAATACTGAATTTAGTAAGCATTTGCTGTAAATCTACATACTTCGATATTTCAGCAGGTTCTTCGCAGTTTTAGCATGGAGGAATACTGTGTCTTTTTTTTTTCTGTATAACGATTCCAAGATAGGAAGGAGTATTCTATCTATCTATCTATCTATCTATCTATCTATCTATCTATCTATCTATCTATTTATTTTTGCAGAACCAGGGATCAAACTCAGGACCTTGCACTTGCAAGGCAGGCACTTGTGTCCCTGAGCTATCTCCCCGAGTTTGTAGTTCAGGTTTTTTTCTTTTTCTTTTTTTTTGAGTCTGTCCCTCAATTCTCACGGTGTATCCCTGGCCGGCCTGAAATTCAAAGTGATCCTCCTGCCTTGGCCTCCCAAATATTGGTATTACAGGTGTGTTCCACCATGAACGACAGGGAGAATTTAAAATAGTGAAAGTTTAATGATTTTGATTAGCCATATAATCTGTGTAGCTACTGAAGAAATAAAGATAAAATGCATGGTCTCTACTTCTATGATAGTAGTCTCTCTACAAGTGTAAATATAAAATGGACAATTAAAATTTAACATAGAGTTATGGATTAATAGTTTCTAAAGTACAATAAGAGGGGCTGGGGAAATAGCTTAGTAGAACAGATACTTGCCTGGCAAGCACAAGGGCCTGAGTTCAATCTCTGCTCCCGTGGGGCGTTGGGCGGGGGGGAGTACAATAAGAAACTGTAGACTATTGGGAGAACAAACATGAGGATAGCAGAACTATCAGAGCCAATTTTAAGCTACCTTATTCACGAGACTTTGACTTCACATAACCCTTTGTCGGGCTGGTGAGATGGCTCAGAGGTCTAAAGTACCTGCTTAGGCAAGCTTAGGCAGCTGGGGGGACTATGGTTTGATCCCTGGCACCACATGCTATGCCAGCCCCACCCCCAGGGCAGGCTGAGCCAGCCATAATATAAATAAATGAAGTTTAAAGTTAAAAAGTGAATAAAGCACAATGTATAAAGCACAAGGTGTAACATGAGAAGTGGTAATTCTTCAGGTATTTATACTTGATTAAACAAAAAGTTTACACATTAGAAGTAATGAGAACTCAAAATTTAGCACTGAACATTTCCCCTTTACTGTGACAATTTCTTAAAACTTTTTATTTTTTTGATACAGGGTCTTGCTTTGTAATTTGGTCTCAAAATGACCCTCCTGTCTCAGCATCCCTAGTGCTGGGAATAATGGCATGTGTCACCACGCCCAGTTTCAGGATGGCATAGCACTCTTGAGTTCTAGGGCTGACATGGCATGTGATATCAAGGATCAAACTGGGACCTTATGCTTGTCAGGCAGGCACTTAGGCCACTGACCTATCTTTCTAATCCAACAATTTTTTAAAATATTAAAACACTTCCATAAATTCCATGATACTGAGACCATGAGTTTTTTTTGTAACAAAGAGTCATCCACAGAAAAGGGAGAACAATCTTTGAAAAAAATCTATACAGATAAATATCAAATGAATTTTATTTTTTTGTATTTGGTTCAGCCTGTCTCAGGGATGGGGCTGGTGTGACATGTGGTGCCGGGGATCAAATCACAGTTCCCGCGCTCTGGCCTAAGGGTACATAAGCAGATGCTTCCGACTGCTGAGCTATCTCACCAGCCCCAGATAAATATCAAGTGAAGGGTAATCGTAAACTACTTTAGCCAGATTTATGAAACTGCTCTTATATAATAAATATCCTCAAAAATATTTAGAAAAATGTAAATAGATTGATAGATGTCCTCAACTTCCAGTGGTGACAACTTTTGATAAATCTGTTTCAAAGTTGAAGATGCATGTAAGTTACCCAGCCTACAGAATGTTGTATCCTAGCATCATGGTACACTACAGATTGAGACAGTGCTGTATATCTCATGGTACACTGCTTACTCGGAAAATGACCAAAAATTATTCCTCCTGAATGTGTACTGCTTTCACATGACATAAAATTGAAATATAAATCAAAACATTTCAAATTGGGGACTGTGTGTATTTAAGTTTTAAAAATGGCTATATTGAGAAGAACTGAATGAAGACAAGGCACCATTTAAGAATATTTAGGACAGTATAAACTAGAAGGTTGTATCTATTGACACTACTTTCACAAAACTTAGTGAAGTCAGGAAAATGTTTATTCAGCAATAAGCCTTGTCTCAATGAGTACAAAAGTTTGCTGAGAAAAACAAAACTGCTTATGGATAGAGTTGGGACTACAATCTTTATCTTTTAATTAACAGCCCAGTACTCTTCTACATCTAATGCTCCACATATTGTGGGGAAGAAAATGGTGTATTAGTATGTTTGCCATTTCTAAGATTGTCAAACAATGACTACTAGTCTGAATTCGAAGATTCTAATTTTGAAAAATGATTTTATTGCCACATATAATTTAATTATTACAGTAAGTTGTTATATGTTCTAAAATAAAAGATGTTCTAAACAAGTCATTTAACATTTCAAAGGGCTTGCAGTATCTTTAAATAATCTGAGGCAGTATCACTACAGTTTTAATGAAAAAAATGAGGATTTTATTGAGATCTATGGATGGCTCTACCAAGTATACTTCAAGGATTTGATGCTATTATTAGTTGTAAAACAGCAGATTTTTCTGAACTGCAGAATGATTACATATTCCATGGAACAGTAGGCATTGTTCATTTTTGGATAAAAGTACATTATACTGTTTATCTTACAAAGCAAGATCTGGAAAATCAGTGATTTGGCAGGAGAACAAATTTCTTTTCTACTATTACTAATTTGTTCAAGAAATACGGAATCTTGTTCATGTGCAACAAAAATAAAATTCTAAATGAACAGCATGAACCTTGACATACTGTTTACTTATATGGTATTAACAGAAATTCTTCTGAAAGTCTGCAACAGGTTATGACAAATTGTCTATTTTTTTCTGCCTTATATTAATGAAATTCTTTAGTAGCTGATACTATCTAGACCATGGAGGAAAAGCTGTGATTTGTCAGAGCAGACAAAGCTGGGCTTTAATCCATCCTTTTAAACATATTGCCAAGTCTATATTGTTTTCACTGTGTCTCAATTAGGAGACAGGCAGGACACCTGGTACTTCTTTATCTAAGTCCCATGGGCTGCCAGATGACTCAAAATCCATAACAGGTGCTAAGGTAGTGTGAGGATACCCTTATTATTCAAAGCTGAATTTGAATAAAATTTGTACCATATATAATTGCTCATAAGTCAATTACTAAATGACAACATTAAAAAGTTGATAATATTTCTAGCAAGGTTCATGTAAATACATTTTAAAAGATTAACCTTAAATAAATAGGCTTAACATTTTAAACCTACAGAAAGGCTCTAAGTCTTTCTTGGTTTAATAATCTAACAATCACTGGTGATGTCCAGAAGCCCTAATATGATTACAAAATATATATGTATCTGTCCTACTTCCATGAAAGTTGAATGAAGCAAAATATTTAGAAGAAAAAACTGTTTTCCAGATTTCAAATGTAAAGAAATTAAAATTTTGTACATTCATTTTTGATAAGACCTGCTTGAAGAAATATATTGTCATTGATGTGACCTTCTTAGTACATATATGCTTCACAATCACTAGTATTAGAGTAGTTTTAAAAACATTGGGGAGATACAGAAAGAATGAGACACAATCATTTTGTGTTGTTGCTTTCAGAATGAAAATTTTGTAACATTATAGTTGAGGAAATTAATATATTAGTTTGAACTAAATACTAAACTTAGATTGTGTAACAAGAATGTGAAAAAGGAAATAACAAAACAAGTGAGATTTTACAGTATACAATTACTTAAGTATTATCTCTACCTAAATGTGCACTAACTTAATTAAGATTTTGTTTAAATGCTGTAATTATTGAGAATACAAAAAAGTGATTTTATTATCATAGTAAGCAGAAACAAAGCACTGCAAACTGTCATTTAAGACAGTGTCATAGAATCTATGATAAGGAGTATATTGGCTTAAACTAATGCACTATATGCCCCCAGGGAATGCTAGGCTTAGACACTGGACTTCAACATCAAAATCTATCCATTAATCTTGACTTAAATATAATCTATTCTGCAGTAAAAGGAAGAATGGGCATTCAATAAATTACTGTGTTGGAAATACTGCAGTGATGTATTTACTGAAATCACTTTAGGAGACATGAGGAGATGGAATACCAGTAAATTTTACAGATTTACCAATTTTACAAAACATGCATTTGACTTTCCCCAAATTCAGCAAGAACATCTCATTTATTAAAAATAGATTTAAAAAGTATTCTTAAAGTCTTTTTCCAATCTTATGTAAACATAAGGTACATAAATTACAATATTGCAATATAATTTAGCTGGAAAAAAGATCATCTGTGGAAGTATACTGTATGGTAGAATCCCTAGAGGCTGAAAAATAAGCTCTAATTAAAAAAATGGTAGATGATTGTTTCTTTGCATCAGAATGCCAACTGCTTGCTGACAGGACTAACCAGAAGAAAATAGGAGGGCCAACAGAGGAATGCTTCTATAAATATCAATACATACAGTGCTTCACCAAAAAAAGAAACAAACCCCTCACATTTAAAAAGAATATCCCACACAGGACAT
This sequence comes from Myocastor coypus, assembly GCA_004027025.1. NCBI lineage: Eukaryota > Metazoa > Chordata > Mammalia > Rodentia > Myocastoridae > Myocastor > Myocastor coypus. The sequence continues at coordinate 25,596 of PVJA010025395.1, forward strand.
AATGTAATGAGATAACTATGTATGGCTAACATGTATCAGTTACTCATTTAAACTATATTTAACCTTAAGATGTACTAATTTACAGTTAGTGTGTTATTTTAGCACTTGCCACTGTTATACAAAGTCAATTTACGTTTCTATACTAATTCAGCTAGTATATATTTAGATGTCACTTGGGAATCCCAAGTAAGTGTAAAGGAAGTTAAACCAAATTTATAATCTTACTTGATATGTGAATTATGGGGGTTTTAATCTGCTTCCTCTTATTTCAAATTTTTATGGAGTAAAAGTACATTATTTTCACCTCAACATAAAGCGTATCATAAAGCAAACTCACATCTTCTGCTATAATCTAGTGGGCTGAAAATAGATATTGGCATGTTAACGAGAGATTACTACAGGTGGTTGCTTAAATATATTCATTTCCTTTCTTTTTGATGGTAGTTAGGTGCTAAATAAAAGTCCACACTCCTATAAAGTAAATGTAGAAACATCAGTTCTACAACAGCTATTTTTGTTCCTTCTCTTTTGTGAACAGCAATTAGTAAAGCAACCCCTTCCCCTCCTCCCTATCTGTCAAGCTGTTGAGAGCAGTTTGCAACTTGACAATGGTACTATTGTGAATGCTCTCTGGGCTTCCTTCCCACAGAGAGTTAAATGGGCAGTTCCTGCTGCCCATGATTGGTGTCCAGTGAAATAATACTCAAGAGCCAGGTTTTATCAGCTTCACGCCAAAGAAGTGAAGCCAGGGAACCCAAGCCTTCATATCATGCTGGACCATATGCCAACCCTGATGGCCCTGAAGGTTTATCACTGAGAATCAGGATCCATCCTGTCCCTTGTGAAATTTCACTTCACATACCTTATGTGAAATGCAAAGCTTTGCTAAAAACAGAACCTTCTTTACAATTGGCATGAACAGATGGACGGTGGCAGTGGTTTGGCAAGCAAAAGATTTAAATAGGCTGTATTTTAGGTTTGAGAGGAAAAGCAGTGAGAGAAAATGTGATCTATGACCCATAGTTTAATTTTAATTCTATTATTGAGTTACTAAACATTCAATATAAAACTCTTATGCCTAGTAAAATAAAAGTACAGATTAAAAGCACTATGTCAAACAAGTTAAAAGACTTAAGCCTTATATCCTTCATTTTTTGCTCTCTGAAATTCCCAAGTAGCACCTGAATCTGGTTAATTTTACAAATGCAGACCTTATGTGGTAGGTGTGCTCAATAATGTGAGCATACCAATATGGCTTCATCACTAACAAAACACTGGATATTAAAACATCCTCACTTTTTGATAGGTGAGAAGTTAAACATGGTAGCAGAGAAACATCAAGTTTGGTTGTTTTTAAAGAATAGTTTGCCCAATCCTGATGGCATTCTCTATCTTCCCTCTGGCGTGATGTGTATGTGTGTGACCCAACTGTCTGTCTACACTGGCATATGCAGACCATACTGTCACACTGGATTTGACAAAACAGTAAGAGGATGGTACTGCTTCCTTTTCCTTTGGTACTTTTTTTTTTTTTGCGAGAAGCCCAATGTACTATAAAATAGAATAAAAGCACTTTATCAACATGTGTTAACGAAAAATAATGGACAAAGCAGAATAAAGAAAGGCATCTTCTAGGAAAAGTGTAAAAGACTGTAGATGGGAGTCTATTGTGAATATATCATAAAACATGTAAACCCTTAAATGGTCTTTTAAAGATGGCAAATATTTTTAAAGTAGCAAATATATGCAAATATTATCAAATATCTACCCATGTGTGGTGGCACAGCTCCTGCAATCTTAGTATTCTGGAAGGTGAAATAGATCAAGAATTTCACCGGTTCTGGGAAAAAAAAAAAAAAAAAAGAATTTCAGGACAGCATGTACAACACTGTGACTTAATGAGACTGTATGAGAAATAAAAATGATTTGGGAATGTGCCTGAATGTGAAGGTTTGTCTAGTACCACAAACAAAGCAAAATTACCTAATATTTAGATACTTTAGTCTCATTAAAAAAAAATAATACTGGCTACTATTCTTATTAGCCCATCTATGAAAATAATAAACTTGGATTGGGTTTCTCTAAAAAAATAAAAATGACTAATTCAAACTAAATGGTTTGCTTTACCATGGGTAAAAAGTATACAAAAGCAGATGGATTGTCACTTTAGATACGAAATACTATATTATTATTGAAGCAAGGGAAAATCAAGTTTACACTGCTTTTCTTTCGGTCTGATAAGAGTATCTCGTTAATTATTTTTATTTTTAATCTTTTTTAGTATCTGGTTTTGATCTCTTTCTTCATCTTTATTTGCTACTGTTCTTCCATATGCCTTATATCACTCAGTAGTATGAATCCCATATCCCTAACTCTGCCTCCACACTTTTTGTGGTTCTGGGGGTAAACTGAACTCAGGATCTCACAAATGCTAGGCAAGTGCTCTACCAACCAACTGACATGCTTAGCCCCTCCTTGAATTTCTTGACCATATACTTCACTGCCTTCATGCCCATTTCCCATCCCTGAAAAACTTGCCTGAGCCTGTCTGTCTCATAAGGCCCCACGTGTCTTTGAAGTAGTTACCAGAATAGTCTTTGATTGATAAAACCATTTATAATTTTCCACTTGCTCCCCATCTGTCCCCACTTAAATTAGTTGCCTTTGCTACTTTACTTTGTACATATCAGCATAGCTGGGCTCTCATTAGTATATACTTTATTTATTCACTCACAGTGTTCTCCTTTGTCACAAGACTGTAAACTGCTTAAAAGTATTTTTTCAGTTTCTTTTCTTCCTTTCTTTTTCCTTCCTTTCTTCCTTCCTTCCTTCTTCCCTTTCTTTCTACAGGGTCTTACTACACAGATCTGACTTTAGTGATCCTCCTATTCTCAGCCTCCCCAGGGTTGGGATTACAGGCTCGAGCCACCACACCCAGTCCAGCACTGATTCTTTGCATCCTTAGCTTTTCTCTTCACAGTGCCTCCCATTTAAGAGGTAAACAATAAATATCTGGTAAATCAATCATCCAAAGTTGTTTAGTAATACTACCACACTTATTAAGTTTTCATTAACATATTAAGTTATTGGTAGACAGTAAAAACTTACAGTTACAATTAAAACAAGGGACATGGAGATAGCTCAATGGTCTAAGTGTCTGCCTAGGCAAGCACAAGGACTTGAATTTGATCCCCAGCACCACAAACCAATCAAACCTGAAAAACTCACTATCTATCTATCTATCTATCTATCTATCTATCTATCTATTTATTTTTTTGTCTTTTTGAGGCAGGGTCTCGCTATGCAGTTCAGGCTGGCCTTGAGCTCACTTTTGTAGCCCAGGCTGGTCTCGAACTCGCACCAATCCTCCTGCCTCAGCCTCCCAAGTGCTGGGATTACAGGTGTGCGCCACCACGCCCGGCAAACTCACTATTTAGAGAAGTTGACTTTGTAGAAGTTGCCTACATATTGAAGTCACTTTTTTTTTTTTTGGTACTGGGGTTTGAACTCAGGGCCCTGTGCTTGCCAGGCAGGTACTTATGCCATTGAGCTATCTCTGTGGCCCCAGAAGCCACTTTTTGTGTCATTACAGTTTAAAACTAAGGAAATTATCACTGACCAATATTAGTAAATTTAAAAAAAAGTTCTCTCTAAAGAACCTTAAGAGACAATGTTATTTTTTAGACATGTTGGTTCAATTCCGTAGAATATACTTTATTATAATTCCAAATTTATCACATACTTAAGAGATTTATACTTACTGCCTTTATACCTTTTCAAAGAGAATAGTCAGATTTGCTATATCAAACTAACACCCCCAAAGACATGCAATAAAATTTATAATGCTTGGAGAGAAGCCCCTAGAAAAGTAGTAACACGATCAACATGCATACAACTATCAGAATAACTGAACAAATTAAAACTAATAGTGTAAAGAATATCTCAGTTCTTTGAAGGTAATATGCCATATAATAATCATTGTTAATTTCCTATTTTAAAATTCTTTTTAAAATTAAAAAAGAATATCTGAGTTATTATAGAATTGCTCCACATGTCTAGGGCTCATATAAATAATTACTCTGCTAAACAGACTATGAAACATGGCAGCAAAATATAGGCCAATGGATTAAGTCCAGCAAAAAGTACTTTAAAAGTACTACCCACGTACTTTGTGACCCACACATTCCCATTAGAGATGTTAGGCAAATAAGAGTGTTTGTTTATTCTTGTAGAAGCCCTATAATAAGGATTAATTAGCTGCAAGTATTTCAAAGACCACAGAACCTGGATGACTGAGATATTTGTTAAAAAATTACTTTTTAAAAAAATGATAATAGATTTATTGGGGGAAAGAAAGCTCCTGTCTGAGAGAGGAACAGGAGGGGGACCAGAATGGGTTGTCCCCAAAATTATCTTATTTTCTTTTGAAGCATAAAAAACTATAGTTATAGATCTTAAGGCATTTAACAACCAGTTTGTCCATGAAGTACAAGATTCTCAAAAAAGAATAAGTGACACAGATAGTAAGAGTTGCTAATAGAATCATTAATGTAAGTGATAAAACTCAATTTTCTTTGAAGATGATACAGTGTATTAACTATTGCTACTTTACTTTTGTGATGGATTAAATTTTTTTTTTTTCATAAAAGAAAAGTTTAAGCAGCAAAACTGGAGACCTCACTGCCTCTAGATTCCCAGTGCTCCCTGGCGCTCTCCTATGACTACCACCTTCTTTGCCACACAGCAAGAAGTTTGAGATCTCAGGGTGACTACTGCATGCAGCCTCCTAGAAGGGGACAAAACCTGTGTCCTTCCTAAGATAGCAACCACTGTCTCAAGTCAGAGGTGACTAACCTTTTTCTCCCTAACGGATATCTTATCTCCATTGACTAAAGATTTCTGAAAATCATCCTCAGTCAACTATAATGTCCTCTAATAAAAATACACTGATTAACTTGTCAACATGTAAAATGCTTGTCTGTGTGTTCTGGCTTATTCATGAGTTAGAGCCAATTTCTTCTGGCCCTGTATTTTGTCTCTTTACCTGCACATTAAGTTGTAGCTTAACTTAATACTATTTAAGCTTAAATGTTACAAAAGAGGCTTGGGGTCTTTTCATCTTAGAAAGAAACCACACAGCCGGGCGTGGTGGCGCACGCCTGTAATCCCAGCACTCGGGAGGCTGAGGCAGGAGGATTGGTGCGAG
>PVJA010025396.1:0-30714 GCA_004027025.1 Myocastor coypus
AAATGCACTAGTTATAAATACAGAAGAAAGAGCAACCGACCACACTTAAGACGGACCCTGGACACTCTCAGACTGTAGATTTCATTTTGGGTTTGCCCTAAGTTGATCAAAACATCCACAAGAAAATGACTAAAGCTGTTTGCATCTTTGTATGTATTTATTACTTGAGGTAATAAAGCTTATTTTCATTAAAAAAAAAAAAAAAAAAAGATCAATGAAAGCATAGGCAACAAAAATGATCAATGTGAGCATAGTGCGTCAGGACTAAAAGACAGGGCTGATCCAGGTGACCAATTACTCAGAAATACCCACGAAGCAAAAGCACATGGAAAACATATCCAACAGCTGCTACATGACGCAAAGGCTTATCTAAGATTAACCAGAATTACTGACACATCAAAAGACAGCACAAATGGCATTTTAAAACTTGTTTATAGAAATAGTAGACAATGTTCCTATTATGAGGGGAAAAATTAACATATTGTTAAAGTATACAGAATTACAAATAGGTACAATTAAAAAAGAACTTCTCCATTGCACATCATAGTTAACATCCCACAAAGAACACAAGGACATAATCTGAAAAGCTATTAGAGAAAAGCAACCAATCATTTATAAATGTAAAGTCATTAGAATTAGATTTAAAGAGGAACCCATCTTTGAAAAAGACAGGCACAGGCAACAACCCCAATTGCACGTCTGGGAAAAAGTTGTCCCAAGAGGACAATAGAAAACAGAAAGATGGGGCCCAGCAGGATGGCTCAGTGGTCTAAAGCGCCTGCTTGGAAAAGCTTGGGTGGCTTCAGGGACCGAGGTTCAATCCCCGGCACCACATGCTGCGCCAGCCCCGCCCTCGGGGCGAGCTGAGCTGGCCATAAAAATGAGTGAATAAACAAATAAAGGTTCTGAAACAAGAAAAAAATAAATAAAATAAAAAATTCTTTAAAAAAAAAGAAAACAGAAAGATATCCCCTAATCCTGGATAAACAGAATCAAAATGGCCATACTCCCAAAATATATATATATATATATATATATATATATATATATATACACAGGTTTAATGTAATCTCAAACAAAGAATCAACAGTATTCCTCAGAGAACTACAGAAAACAATTCTAACATTCCTAAGGAACCAAAAATGACCCAGAATAACAAAAGCAATCTGGCACAACAAGAATAAAGTAGGAGACATTACAATCCCAGGTCTCAGTTATACTACAAAGACATATTGATTAAAAATAGCATGGTGCTGGCTCAAAAACAGGCATGTTTATCAATAGAATAAAACAGAGAATGTGGAAACAAACTCAGGAACATTCAGCCTTTGACAAAGGGCCCAAAACATATGCTAGAGGAAAGTTAGCAATGTTGCTGGGGAAACTGGCTATGCATATGCTCAAGACTGAATCTAAACCTATTATCTCTTAGTTTATATACTAAAATAAAATAGAAAGGGAGCAAAGATTTAAATGCTAATAAAAACATTTAATTTAATCTTCTGGATGATAAAATAGGTATATCTCTTAAAGAGATAGGCACAGGCAATAACCCCAATTGTACAAAAAATAACAGCAACAATCAACAGATGGTACTATATCCAATTGAAAGGCTTATGCACAGCAAAGCAACCAACACAGTGAAGAAACAACCTACAGAACAGGGGAAAAAAAAAAAAAAAAAAAGGACGGGGATATAGCTCAATAGCTTAAGCACCTCCTGGCAAGTGCAAAATCCCAAGGTTGACAGAGAAGGGGAAAAAAAAGACAGCTACTTCTTGGACAGAGGACCAATATCTGGAATATATAAAGAACTTAAAGCCGGGCGTGGTGGCTCACGCCTGTAATCCCAGCACTCGGGAGGCTGAGGCAGGAGGATTGGTGCGAGTTCGAGACCAGCCTGAGCTACAAAAGTGAGCTCAAGGCCAGCCTGAACTGCATAGCAAGACCCTGTCTCAAAAAGACAAAAAAAAAAGAACTTAAAATTTTAGATACCTCAAATTAAACACCCAATCAAAATCCAACAACTGAGCCTGGGCATAGTGGTGCATGCCTGTAATCCCAGCACTCAGGAGGCTAAAGCAGGGGGAACATTGCAAATTTGAGACCAGCATGGGCTACAAAGTGAGTTCAAAGCCGGTCTGAATTGTATAGTCAGACCCTGTCTCCAAAAGACAAAAAAAAAAAAAAAAAAAAAAAAAAAAAAAAAAAAAAAAAAAAAAAAAAAAAAAAAAAAAAAAAAAAAAAAAAAAAAAAAAAAAAAAAAAAACAGGCAACTGAAATGTATAGACACTTGTTAGAAATGATCAATAAATATAGGAAAAAAAGTTTAAAATTACAAGTCATGAGAGAAACTCAAAGCACTGACTCCATTTTACTCTAGAAAGAATGGTTTCTAGATTTGTGTGTAGATTTGTGTCTTAAGTATCTTCCCAAAGCCTCATGCAGTCAGGAGGAGGGGGGCATCCTGAGGTGGTTGAACCTTAGAGTTTGTGACTGATTCATGGTCCAATGCCCGAATTATGGCTTTGAGTGCTAGAGCATAAGTAGCTTGCATACAACCTAAGGGACAGAAAGAGTTCTCTCCATATATCTATCTCTCCTGTCTTGCTTTTGCTACCTTTCTGCAGCCCTCTACCATGTGCAACCCTACCTTGGATACATCCAATTATGGACTGAAACCTCAATAAACTATGAGCTAAGAAAACCTTCTCCCACTTAACTTTTAAGTGTTAGGCATTTTGCCTCAACATCAAGAGAAAAGTAACAGTCATCAACAAGAAATCAAATAACATGATAAGTCCCCTGGGGGGGGGGGGGAAGGAACCTTTTTTATTTTTTTCCTTCTTCTGGGACTGTACACTAACATAATCACAATGAAAATCAGTATGGAGATGTGTCTGAAAACTAAAATGAGGCCAGCCAGCTAGTCCTTTTCTAGGTATCTTCCTGAAAAAGATAAGACAATATAATAATACACACATAGCTAAATCTTAGAAGTAGCCTATATATTCATCAACAGAAAAATGGATAAAGAAAATATGGCACTTATACATGATGGAGCACTATTCTACTCTAAAGATAAACAAGTTATTTGTACAAAAATGGACGCACTTTAAAAAAATGGGACACACTGAGACTATAATGTTATGTGAAAAAAGTCAGATATACAAGCTTAAATATTGCATAGTTTCTCTTACATGAGAAACAAAAAGTATAAATTCACTAAAAAGCAAAAGAAAAGATAATAAGAAACAGGGAGATAGAGCTTTTGCATATGGGAAAGGGACCAAGAAATGGTGAGAAGAGGAAAGAAAAAGAGGGAAAAGGGACATAAAAAGAATTCAAATGTATTAAGTAGATGTACCAACTCTCCATGATCAATATAATCATTATGTCCTATAAACATGTACTAATAAAAAAATGTAAAAGAGCCGGGCGTGGTGGCGCACGCCTGTAATCCCAGCACTCGGGAGGCTGAGGCAGGTGGATCGCTGTGAGTTCGAGACCAGCCTGAGCTACAAAAGTGAGCTCAAGGCCAGCCTGAACTGCACAGTAAGACCCTGTCTCAAAAAAGACAAGAAAAAAAAAAAATGTAAAAGGCACTTATATTACACATTAAGTGGCACAGTTACTTGTAAGCGTATTTGAATTAGTTATAAATGTATACTGCAAACTCTACAGAAATCATGAAGAAAACTTTTAAAAATATGATTAAGAAAAAGATAAAATGGTCTGTTATATAAGGGTCTAGATTCTATTTTCTACATGTGAATAGCCAGTATTCCAAGCACCATTTGTTAAAAGAAGCTATCTTTCCTCAGTGATAGAGAAAGAATGAGAGAAAAACCAGAAACAAAGAATAAGGGCAATACATGAAAACTATGTATTGAATTTAGTTATATCAATACTTTAAATGTCAGTGGTCCAATTATCAAGACAGAGATTGTCACAAAAGATAAAAATATAAGTACAAACAACATATTGTCTATAGTTCCCCAGAAATCCACTTTAAATATAAACACATATACAGACTCAAGGTAAAGGGATGAATAAAGATATACTATGGGGCCAGCCAGATAGCTCAGCTGACTGAAGAACCTACTTAGGCAGGCGCAGTGAGACAGCAAGCTGAGACAGAGATTAAGACTGTGCATGGTGGCATCCCAGCATTCGGGAGGCTGAGAATAGGAGGATCATTACAACTGTGATCTGTGTAGTCAGACCCTATAGACCCTGTACTAAACACATTAAAAAAAAAAAAAAAAAGGTATACTATGTAACACTGATCACATCAAAGCTCACTGAGCTATCTTAATTTCAGGTAGAGCTGACTTCAGAGAAAGGGAAATCGTCAGGAAAAAAAAAAAAAAAAAACAGGCATCATACATTCATCAAGGAAGACAATTCTCTAAGAAGATACAGAAATCTTTCACATTATGTGAGGCAAAACTTGGTAGAAACGTAGGGGAGAAATGGACAAAACCACCTTCAGAGTTGGAAACTCCAAACACCCTGCCTCTGGACAGCAAGAAGAGGATAAAACTGACTTCTGAATAGGAAGAGGTTTTAAATAAAAAAAAAAAAAAAAAAATCAAAGAAAATTCAAAAGAAGTATGATGAAAGGAAAAAGAATGCCCAAATCAGTAGTAGTCTTCTGGAGGAGCAGTTCCAGCAGAGCAAGCTGCCTGTGTACATTGCATCAAGATTGAGCCAGTGTATGTGCTAGAAAGCAAGGAGCTAGGATTCTAACTGAAGAAATCAAGGCCTGCAAAGGCAAGTAAGTCTTCCCTCCTGGCTTAGCTCATATAACAACAGTGCCTATTGTCCTTAAAAACACACATACACTAACCTATTTGTGGTATGTAATCATTAAAATGCAACTATTGAAACATATCAGCTAGGCAAGTGTGTAGCACATGCTTGTAATCCCAGCACTCAGGAGGCTGAGGTAGGAGGATCATGGTCAGTGCGAGGTCAGTCTGGGCTATATAAAATGAGCTCAAGACCAGCCTGAACTGCATTGTGAAACCCTATCTCAAAAGCAAAATAAAACAAACAGAAGCACAGCTGTAGCAAAGGTGTTCAGAAAGAAACTAAAAAAAAAAAAAAAAATCAGGGCCAACAAGCTCAGCAGACTAAGCACCTGCTTAGACAAGGGCAGGAACCAGGGTTTGATCCCTGGCATAATATGCTGCACTGGCCCCTCCCCCAGGCATGCCAAGTTGGCTATCAAGAGAGGTGGCAGAAAAGAGGATCACTACAAATCAGAGCTGCATAGGGAGACCCTGTATCAAATACATTAAAAAAGAAAAATCAAAAAGTTTCTACTTTAGGAAGAGCAAATTAAATCAAAATAAGAAGAAAGGAAATTAAAAAATCAGAAATTAATGACACTGAAAATAGGAAATCAACAGAGAAAAATGAACAAAATAGGCTAAGAAAACAATGATGCAAATTACTAGTATCAGAAATAAAAAGGGAGACACCATTAGAGATCTCCTCTACATGTACATTTTTCTAAGAATATTAAAAGAATAAATTGAGTCTTCATCCCTAATCGAAAAACCCGAATTTCAAAATATTCCAAAATCCAAAATTACTGGATGATACATGGTATCACAGTTCAAAATTCCTTGCCTAACCTGGATTGCTGGTAAAATGTAGGCATTAAAAATACTGTGTAGGGGCCTGGCGAGATGGCTCAGTGGACCACGGTTCGATCCCCGGCACCACATGCTGCGCCGGCCCTGCCCTCAGGGCAGGCTGAGCCAGCCATAATAAATAAACAAACAAACACACACACACACACACACACACACAAAGTTCTGAAAAAAGAAAAAAAATTCCAAAAAATAAAAACTGTAAATTATCCTAAGGCTGTGTGTAAAGGTGCATATGACATGTAAATACATTCTGTATTTAGACCTGAATCTCATTTCTAAGATTTCTCATTATATATGCAAATATTTCAAACTTTTTGAAAATCTGAAATCTTAGATTCTATGGTGTCCACAAAGTTTTGGTGAAGTGCTCTACAATTCTTTTCACACAAATTTGAGAACTTGGCCACTTAGGTGAGTAGAGCAAATCTTTGAAAGACAAAGCAAATTTGCAAAAACTCAGACAAGACACAAGTGATCTTGGGGTTGGGGAGATGGCTCAGAGGCAAAGTGCCTGCCTGGCAAGCGCAAGGTCTCAAGTTTGATCCCCAGTAGTGAAAAAAAAAAAAAAAAAAGACACATGTGATCTGAAAATCCTCAAGAATCTGGATGAGTAGTACCTTTCAAGAGAGAAATCCATGTGTCCAAAGAGGCTCTGTCAGTAATGGGTTCTATCAAACATTTAAGAAGGAAATTATACTATGTCTCTGTAATCTCCAGAAGACAGACATACCTAACATTCCATAAGGCTAGCATTACCCTAATATCAGAATCAGATCAAGACATGACAAGAAAATCACAGGCCAGATCTGTCATTGAAACAAATAGAAAAACCTCCAACAATGTATTTGGGTATGAAATTTAACAATTTTTAAAAAGTAGTGCATACCAAAAAAAAAAAAAAAGTAGTACATACCACCACCAAGTCATATATAATTATTCCTGTTAGGCAGATGACTCAACATTCAAAAAAATCAATGTACTCCTTCCTTTTGCCACACTAAAGTAGAAACGACATGATCACATCAGCACATATATAAAAGGCATTTGACAAGTTAAGATGTGGTAGTATATATTAATATGCAACCTACTTGGGAAAATGAGATAACAAAATCAGCTGCATCCATGAGCTGGAAAACACCCTGGGCATTTCAGTGAGATGGATGGAAAGGACAGACAGAGAGGGAAAAGGAAAAGGGAAGGAGGGAAGAAAATAGGAAAGAAGGGAAGGGCAAGGTAGTAAATGGTGGGAAAGGAAGAAGATTTGATAATATTCAACATCCATTCACAATAAAAGCTCAGGAAACTAGCAGTAGATGGAAGATTCCTCAGACAAAAAGCATCTACAAAAAACTACAGCTAATTCTCAATGGGTGAGAATTAAGACTTCCCAGTAAAATCAAGAACATCAACATCATATTGAAAAATTCCTAGCTACTGCAACTATGACAAGAAAACGAAATAAAAATTACATAGGCTGGGAAAGCACAATTCATGAAAAAATAATTTATAAGCTATACTTTATTAAAATTACAAACTATTACTCTGTGAAAGATGATTGAGTGAATAAGAATATAAAGTCAAGGACTGGGAGAAAATGTTTGCAAAAGATATAACTGCTAACTAAGGCAGCCTGATTGCTCAGGTTAAAGCACCAGCTTAAGGAAATGCAGGGACTAGGGTTCAATCCCCAGCATGGCAGGCTTGCCCCACCCCTGGGGCACACTGAAACAGCAAGTAAGACTGGGCATGGTGGCAGGTGCCCATAATCTCAGCACTTGGGAGGCTGAAAACAGGAGGATCACTATGAGTTCGATCTATATAGTGAAACCCTGTAGATCTTGTACTAAATACATGTAAAAAAAAAAAAAAAAAAAGTAAAAAAGAAGAAGACATCGCTGCTAAAGGATTGTTATCTAAAATATAATGGGCTGGAGATATAACTCAAGGGCAAAGCACCAGCCTGACAAGTGCAAGGTCCTGAGCTCAGCTCCCAGTACCAAAAAATGAAATACACAAAGACTTCTTAACGTTCAATAAGAAAACAGCATAATTAACAAATGCGACTAAAGCCTTAACTGGCATCTTATCAAAGAAGATATAGATCCAAATAGGCACAGAAAAAGAAGTCCCACCATCACAGTCACCAGGGCAATGTACTTTAAAAGCAGATACTGCTACAAACCAGAAGAGCCACAACTCTTAACACTGACCATACCAAATGCTGACAAGTATGTAGAGCAAAAGGATTTTTTATTCACAGTTGGAGGGAATACAAAATGGTACAGCTGCTTCAGAAGACAGTTTGACAGATTCTTATAAAGGAAACTTACATATCTATCTCTTATGAAGAACCCAGTCTGGAAGTCTACTTGTTAAAATTGCAATTTGGTGACATTTTGGAAATAGCAAAGCTACTGAGACACAGAGAAAAATAAAAAAGATCAGTAGTCACCAGGGCTGGGGAAAGGAAGGATGACTAGGCAGAGAACAGAGAACATTTAGGGAAGTGAACTTACACTATATAATGCTCAATGGAAGACATGTCATTATACACTTACCAAAACACAGTATGTGCATTCTCAATAATGACGTGTAATGTAAACTGCATTCTTACTTTACCAACAAGTCTTGGTGAATGATAATATACCAATGTAGTTCACCAGTTCTAATAATGTGCCCTTCTGCTGCAGGTTGCTCAAGGGAAAGTGTAAATCCAAGGAACTCTGCACTATTCCATTTTGCTTCTGAACCCAAAACTACTCTAAAATTAAATATTTTAACGCCTCTTTTATTTTTTTTTTATTTATTTATTTTTTTCTTGTTTCAGAACCCCCGTTTGTTTATTCACTCATTTTTATGGCCGGCTCAGCCTGCCCGGAGGGCAGGGCTGGCACAGCATGTGGTGCCGGGGATCGAACCGCGGTCCTTCAAGCCGCCCAAGCTTTCCCAAGCAGGCGCTTTAGACCACTGAGCCATCCCGCCGGGCCCCTAAAGCCTCTTTTATACTTGTTACATATTTAATTTACATTTTACTATATATCTCAGTGGTATGTCATTACATTTTTCTGGTTCTTGAGATAACTCAACCCTAACGCATATGTCTCTTCACACATTAATATTTATTAACTGTGAAGTCAGTATGCACCTTAAATTTAGCATTTCATTGTTCAACTGGCCCTTTTCTTCATTTACAGGACACAAAATGATGGTACATCTTCCCTGTGCACTGTGCAGATAAAGGTAGCCTGGGGGAGTGAAACACATTTCAAAGGAGACAGATTATCTGCAGATAGTCAAAAGAGCCTCCAGCACCATGGCCAAGTATCCTCCACAGCCATTCCCACCAATCATGATAAATGTGGGGTCTCCATTAGCAATTGATTTTGCATTACATCAACTCTGTTGCCCACACCTCTTTCATGGTACAGTGCTATGACCCACCACCTCTATCTAACAGGTGCCCCTCACTTGCAGATTCCCTTAACTTCATAAAATGCCACCTGACTCAGGCAGGAACTAAGGCACTGGGCCAGAAGCACCTCTGTCTGCATGACCCTTCTGAGCATCAACAGCTCCCTGTTGCCTTGTGCTTCCTGAACTCAAAAGAGACACTTTCCAGGAGACCTGCCTGGAAAGTACTCAGCTAAATGCAGGTTTAGTTTTGAAATCCTACAGAAGCATTGGTTTCTTAGTCACTATATTGCACCAACATTTTTGTTTTTGTTTTTCAGGACTGGGGATTGAACTTGGGACCTTTCCCTTGCCAGGCAGGTGCTTATGCTACTGAGCTATTGACCCAGCCCATGCACCAACACTTTTAATCTGACAATTCCTCAGCTATTGGTTGAGCTGTTCCTCTCTCTTTGCTAAGACAAATACCCAACACCCACAATAAAGAAAGGAAAGGTCTGTTTAGTTCAAAGGTACTGCAGGTTTCAGTCCATATTCAGCTGGCTCCAAGGCAGACTAGCACATAGCAGAAAGCACATGGGCAAGAGAGAAAAAAGGAGAAGTAGCAACAGCAATGACAACAGAGAGGAAGTCTCTCTCTCTCTCTCTCTCTCTCTCTCTCTCTTATATTACATTCAGGCTATCTGCCTAAGGCTGGATGTAGCACTCAACACCCATAATCCCAGCAGTACTAAAACTCATAATCCCAGTAGATCATAAATTAATCTCAAATTCTAGAAGTCCCCACCCCATAACTACTTGAGGCTTTGGGGGTACAACTAGACACAAACTGTAACAGTTATAAAATTAAATTCAGACATCTGATAGATCACAACTCTAGAAACATCCCTTCTAACTGAAACTCATGCCTTCTCTCTGAAGATTACTCAGCTCTGCCCATTCCTGTTCTACTAGTTTGTTTTTGTTTTGTTTTGTTTTGTTTGTTTTGGTCTTTTTGAGACAGGGTCTCACTATGCAGTTCAGGCTGGCCTTGAGCTCACTTTCGTAGCCCAGGCTGATCTTGAACTCACACTGATCCTCCTGCCTCAGCCTCCCAAGTGCTGGGATTACAGGCGTGCGCCGCCACGCTCAGCTCTCTACTAGTTTCAAAAAGGATGATATTGGCAGTTACAATGGACAGTGTACACCATCAACAGTCTAAAACAAAAGAGTTCTAAGAAACACTTGACAAAACTTCAAGACCCACCATATATCTCACTTGCTCATGAGGAAATTCACACTTGCCTTCTTTAGCATCACAAGATACAACTAGAAAAATGTAACATAATGCAGACAAGGGTTACAATATTTCCAGCCCCACTCTAACAAACCAAGATGTAATGAGTTGGTGGGAAATAATTATTCCTACTTCATATTAAAGAATACAAAACACTTTTTAAAGTTTTGTTGGAAAAAAATATCAGTAAAAATTTTTATTACATCTATTCAAAACAAATCATATTAACAAATATGTATTGCCCACAGTGGGAAAGCTTTTAAAAACCACAGGATATCATTAAACATTACAAAAATGTATGTGCGTTATAGTTTATGTCTAGTTGTCCCCCCAAAGCATCATGCAGTAATAGGGCGGGGTCTATATATTGAGACTTGACTCATGAGTCACTGGGATTATGCTTTAGTTCTGATCTAGAGTTTGAGACTTGATCCATGATCCCTGGGATTATGTGTTTTAAGTACTTCTGGGATTATGGGTGCAGCCTAAGGCAGACAGACTGAGGCAGAGAGCCTGAATGTAATATAAAGAGAGACAGAGAGACAGACTAGTGTTGTTGCTCTTTGCTGCCCTGATTGGTTGGCTGCCTCTGTCACCACTTTGTTGCTCTTCTGCCGCCATGAACTGGATGCTCTCTCTGCTCTGTTCCATTCAGCCTTGGGCCAGCCAAATATGGACTGAAACCTCCACAAACTGTGAACTAAATAAGCCCTTCCTTCTTTCATTTTGAGTGTCAGGTATTTGTCTCAGCAATGAGTAAAACGTAACTAAGATAATATATTTGTAAAAATTAAATTATAGGGTCCCGGCGGGATGGCTCAGTGTTCTAAAGTGCCTGCTTGGGAAAGCTTGGGCGGATTCAGGGACCGCGGTTCAATCCCCGGCACCACGTGCTGCGCCAGCCCTGCCCTTGGGGCGAGCTGAGCCGGCCATAAAAATGAGTGAATAAACAAACAAAGGTTCTGAAACAAGAAAAAAAAATTTTTTTTTTTAATTAAATTATATACATAAGAACAGTGCGGGTCACCATATTGCACTGCAAATTATACCATGCCTTTTAAAAAATCAAAAGTAAATGCTTACAGGCAAGCACCACTGTGCTCAGAAAATTAAGTATATTTAATGTTTTAATATGTAATTGAAGCCAGGCGTGGTGGCGCACGCCTGTAATCCCAGCACTCAGGAGGCTGAGGCTGGAGGATCGGTGCAAGTTCAAGACCAGCCTGGGCTACAAAAGTGAGCTCAAGGCCAGCCTGAACTGCATAGTGAGACCCTGTCTCAAAAAGACAAATAAATAAATAAATAAATAAATAAATAAATAAATAAATAAATAAATAAATAAATAATTGATAATTTGCTATATATTAACCAAAATATAGAAAATATAATGGAAAACTATTTAGAAAATACAGTAGAAACATAATTTCACTCACAGTATATACACATGAGAAAAACTGCAAAATTTTATTGAAAATAAAAAAAAATTAATGAAAGGAGACATACCATCTCATGAATTAAACATCTATATGCTACAGAAATGGCAGTTATATCCTAATCAATTGAGAAATGTTAAAAAGCTTTTGAATATAATCAGAACAAAAGAACTCTCAAGCATTGTAGGGAAAAATTTTTTGTCTTTTTTTGTTTGTTTTAGACAGGGTCTCACTATGAAGTTGAGACTGGGCTTGAGCTCTCCTTATAGCTCAGGCTGTTCTTGAACTCTCAAGAAGCCTCTTAGGCTGAGGCAGGAGGACTGGTGTGAGTTCAAGACCAGCATGGGCTACAAAAGTGAGCTCAAGGCCAGCCTCAACTGCACAGTGAGACCCTGTCTCAAAAATACAAAAAAAAAAAGAGGCCTCTTGCCTCAGCCTCCTGAGTACTGGGATCACAGTGTGCACCACCACATCTGGCCATGGAAAAATGCTTAAAGAAAAGGTAAAGGATGGGGGCCGGGGGATGGCTCAGTGGTCTAAAGCTCCTGCTTAGGAAAGCTTAGGCAGCTGCAGGGACCACAGTTTGATCCCCAGCACCACATGCTGCGTTAGCCCTGCCCTCAGGGCAGGCTGAGCCGGTTATAAAAATAAATAAATAAACAAACAAAAGTTCTGAAACAAGAAAAAATAAATAAATAAAAATTCTTTAAAAAAAGGTAAAGGATTTGCCTTGCCATGTGTTAACATGTATTGAATGGTACATTCATTTAGTGACATTCTGTCAAGAAAAAGGGTCACAAGAAACTCAAAAGTAGCGCTAGGAAGATGATTCAGCAATCTAAAGTACCTGCTTAGGCAACCACAGGGACCACAGTTCAAGCCCAGGCACTATATGCTGCACCAGCCCCACCTTCAGGGCAGGCTGAGCCAGCCATAATACAAAAAAGAAAAAAAAAAAGAAAGAAACTCAAAAGTAAATCCTAAAATATGTAAGAATAAAACACCCCCCCCCCAAAAAAAAAAGAATAAAACATCCCAAATCAATAAACTGTGTTGGAGAATTTCCAAACCACTTGGGAATGAATTAAGTTGAATCCTTACCTTATGTAACAAAATTAAAACTAGATAAATAAAAGGTTCAACTATAAAATGTAAGACTACACAAGAACTTGGAAGACACTTCTGCAATGGGGAAAGAATTTCTCAGTTCAAGATCAAACGTAAAAGGCTACTGTAAAGTTATTAAAGATAACACTAAATGGAATTTACTTTTGTTTTATATAGTAATCTTACTAAACCTATGACATTATCACAACTATATTGTGCTTTAGAGTTGAGGTCAATGTAGTAAGGTGAGAATCTTTTTTTTTTTTTTTCTGCTGACTTCATTACAATTTTCAACTCTAACTTGACAAATGGCTTTTCCTAAAATGATTAAGAAGTTACTAAGTCAGGAAGATAGCTCAGCAGACTAAGCACCTGCCTAGGCAAGTGCAGGGACCTGGGTTCAATCTCTGGACAGCTTTGCCCAGAGACACACTGAGCCAGCCACTAAGATCAGGCAGAGTGGCGCACACCTGTAACCCCAGCCCAGGGGAGGCTGAGACAGGAGGATCACTATGAGCCTGGGCCACATAGTGAGACCCTATACCAAATACATTTTTAAAAAATGAGTAAAAAATGTAATTTTCCTTCAACTGTCTGTAATTGTTATCATTACTTGAAATGGGAAAAAAAAAATCCTATAAGAATCAGATAATTTCTGACAAGCTGGTTTTTGTTTAAAATGCACATCAAATTTTTTATTTGATTAGAAAGCTATATTTCTAGATTAAAGAATAAGAAACACTAGGGCTGGGGATTTGGCTCAGCGGTAGCATGCTTGCATAGCAAGCTGGAAGCCCTGGGTTCAATCCTTGGCACCAAAAAAAGAAAATAACCTGTAAAAAAGTTCAACCAAAGGGGCTGGGGAGATAGCTCCGTGGCACAAGTGCCTGCCTGGCAAGTGCAAGGTCGTGAGTTTGAACCCCAGTCCCACCAAAAAAAAAAAAAAAAGTTCAACCAAAAAAAATACAAAAAAAAAAAAAAAAAAAAAAAAAAAAAAAAAAAAAAAAAAAAAAAAAAAAAAAAAAAAAAAAAAAAAAAAAAGAATAAGAAACACCTATAGGATTCCCTCTTCCAAGGCTTAGATAAGTAGATGCAAACACTATTAGAATGTCTAACAGCTGTCAGAAGCCAGCGTTTGTTTTGCAGGGGAAATGGTGTATATTTAAATGAAATTCTATGTCAATATCTCAGTTCCTTCTCCCGAAACCTTTACATCAGTCATCCAGGCATTTGTCCCTGCAACACAGACAAGAAATATCCCTATCGTTATTCAGATTCTTTTAACATAGTTCTTTTTCCTTTCAGAATTTCAACATAAGGTATGGACTGTGAATAGGATCTAAAGTATGATACTGACATTTCCAGCCCTGACTGGTATCTTTAGCCACCACAGCAATGACAAAGGTGTGGAAGACTGTCACAGTAGTTCCAAGCTTGGTACAGAAAGGCCCATCAAGTCAAATGTCACTGAGGGGAAAGAAACTAATCTGGAGCAGGGAGGTCATCAATGATACAGCTTAGGATGCTCTGGGGCACAACTGGCTCACAGGTTGAACACCATGAGAAGGCTCAGATACACTGACTACATGTACACCACTCCTGAAGCAACTGCTCAGCCATCAGAAAATTGCTGCGTAAGAGTATTGTTTCTGTTCCCTATACCCTAGACAGCTAGGAATGAGCCATGAACAGGCAAAGACTAAAGACAGTGGAGAAACACTCAAAAATCTCACATATACTATGAATGTAGCTAAGTAGTATTTATTTCTAAATTTTATTCCCTCATAGGAAATTATTTAGTATTTTCACATCACCTGCCTGCTGATATTTTTTTTTTACTTTTTTTTTTTTTGAGACTAGGTCACATTATTAGCTTGGACTGGTTTTGAATTCACTATGTAGCCCAGTCAGCTTTCAAACTCAGTGATCTTCCTGGCTCAGCCTCTAGAGTAGTAGAATTACAGTCATGTGCCACTGTACCCAACTCCTGCCCCTATTTTTAACAATTATGAACAATATTTCATATTGGTTCATATTTGCAAATTATGATTGCTATTTAACAAATATTAACCAGGATGTTTCTTTGTGTTTGCCTACTAGGATCAGACTGTTACACCCCAACGAACTGACCTAGTGTGGTGCTGGATGTGAAGGGGCCCATCTGAGAAGTGTTGCCAGCAGCATAAGAGGTAGAAACTGTTGGGAGCTGGTGAGACTATTAGAGAAGCTGTAGCAGCTATTGGGAACTGCTGGTTCTCTTGGATTATTCTGCTGGGAGACCTTGTCATACTGGCTTTCCTGATGAACCTGGCTATTCTTTTTTTTTTTTTTTAAGATTTATTTCTTAAAAAAAAAAGGGGGGGGGGCTGGGGAGATAGCTCCGAGGTACAAGTGCCTGCTGGGCAAGTGCAAGGTTGTGAGTTTGAACCCTGGTCCCACAAAAAAAAAAAAAAAAAAGATTTATTTCTTTATTTGATATAGTCTCACTACACAGATCAGACTCAGTGATCCTCCTATGTCAGCCTCCCCAGCACTGGGACTACAGGCATGTGTCACCACGCCCAGTTTCAGTGGCTAGCATAACACAGGGCAACACAACATGTGGTACCAGGGATCAAACCCAGGGGCAAGCACTTAGACCACTGAGCTATCTCCCTGGTCCAACTTGACTGTTCTTATCAGAGGAGGAGCTCAGGACCTCCTTATTGCTGAGAATGGCTACAGTTCACACTGAGGTAGCTCTGGTCCTCATCTTGAACATCACTTCCTGGTTCTGGAGGCGAAGATGGTGCACAGCTCACTCTCCTGGAGAAGCCTGTCATATTGGCTTTCCTGATGGAACTCAGCTTTCTTTTTTTTTTTTTTTTTTTTTTTTTTTTTTTTTTTTTTTTTTGTCTTTTTTTGAGACAGGGTCTCGCTATGCAGTTGAGGCTGGTCCTGAGCTCACTTTTGTAGCCCAGGCTGGTCTCAAACTCGCACCAATCCTCCTGCCTCAGCCTCCCGAGTGCTGGGATTACAAGCGTGAGCCACCACGCCCGGCTTTATATATATATATATATATATATTTTTTTTTTTTTCTCAGCTTTCTTCATCTTTGGAGGAGCTTGGAACCTCACTATAGCTGAGGATGGCTGTGGTATTTATCAGGTGAGCTTTGGTTCTTACCTTCAGTGTTGCTTCCTGGCTCCAGTGCAAATCCCTCAGCCTGCTAGCACAGATCCTTCATCCCACTGGCACAGACTTTCCAGCTTCTACCACTGACCTTTGGGCCTTTCCAGCACCCATCTATGAAGTAGGCCTGTGTGAGATGTTTTTTGTGGGCTCTAGGCCTTCAGTTAGACTTGTTGGAGGAACTGTTACAAGCCTTAAGTTTTCAGCTGAACTCACACAGGATAGTAGGATCCAGGCTCTCAGCTAAATTCTTTGGTCTTTAGTATGCGAACAGATTTCCTGCACTCTATGTATATGATTTTTTGGTGATTCATTTTAAAATAATCTCATTAAATATGACCTATATTGTATTATTCACCTTGCATAACCCCAAACTACAAATACACATTAATCATAATTCTTACTATGAACTGTTTAACTTCTAAAACATCAGACCTCTGACTGGTAGTTGTAAAAATAAATATCCTTTATTTTCATACAGATTTGTGCACTCTCCTGTTTTTCCTAAAACAGCCTCATTCTGGGTTTCCTCTTTTGAGGAAAACATGAGTGTCCCCTTCATGACCTCCACTGTATGACGACAGTTTGAGAAGGTTGGAGACTCTGGAGGACTGGGGTATTCACCCACACTTTCCTCATCACCTGGGATGGCTGCTGTTGAGGAGCAGGGCCTCTGCTACACCTACCTTCCACCTCTCCATGGAGAGCAACAAGCCTGCACTTTCCTACTAGGCAAATTTCCAACTTTAATTGTTAGAAATTTATTTTTTTTTTTTTAAATGTAATTCAGATTTTTATAACGTGGGGCCCGGCAGGATGGCTCAGTGGTCTAAAGCTCCTGCTTAGGAAAGCTTGGGTGGCTGCAGGGACCACAGTTCAATCCCGGACACCACATGCTGCACCAGCCCTGCCCTCAGGGCAGGCTGAGCCAGCCCTGCCCTTAGGGCAGGCTGAGCCGGCCATAAAAATAAATAAACAAACAAACAATAATTCTGAAACAAGAAAAAAACAAAAGATGAATTAAAAAAAAAAAAAAAAAAAAGACTTTTATAACATGCCTGCTGGCCAAACCTAACTGACAAGCCACTAGTTTGAAAAATCTAGATTTAAGAGAATTATTCCTCTTTCCCTGTCATAGGCACTACTTGTCTCTAAGCAGAGATGTCTTCCCATGTTACACCAGCTCAGCCACAAAGTGAAGCCAAAAGACCTTCCACCATCAATTGCCTTTACATCTCTGTGAATTTATGCAGTATTTATATTTTGATGTGGTAGTGAGAGGGGTAAGAAATTCATTTTCAAATTTATAGTTACTTGAACAAAGTAGTTTTCTTATATCTACAGTAGAATGTAACTAACATTTACAGACCACCTGCAGTGCCAGGCATATCACTAGCATTGCCACATTTTGATAGTTCATTGAGGTCTAGTTTGATAGATGTGGTGGTATATGCCTTTAATTCTAGCACCCTGGGAGGCTGAGGCAGGAAAATTGCAAATTCACTTGCAGCCTGGGCCACTTAAGGGGATTCTGTCTTACAATCTAGGAAAAAATTTATCCAAGCACAGTAGTACATGCCTTTAACTCCTGAACTCAAGAAGCTGAAAAAGAAAAATCACCATGAGTTTGAGGCCAGCCTAAACTACAGGTACATAGCCAGGTGTGGTGGCGCATGCCTGTAATCCCAGCACTTGGGAGTCTGAGGCAGGAGGATTGGTGTGAGTTTGAGACCAGCCTGGGCTACAAAGGTGAGCTCAAGGCCAGCCTGAACTGCATAGTGAGACCCTGTCTCAAAAAGACAAAAAAAAAAAAAAAAAAAACTACAGTACAGAACAGCCTAAACTACACTCAAGCAGGGGGAAAACAGGATATGGTTCAGTGGAAAGACTCCAGGTTCTAACCTTGGTGCCACCCCCCAGCTAACCATACATACCCACCAAAAAAAGTCTACATTTGCCTCATAAGACAGATTGTATTACATGATCTTACAGCTGACTCGCAACAATTTACAATTTACAAGGTTCAGTTTTTGTTTCTCAGCAATTAGAATCCAACATAAATGGCTGCTCAGGCTCGCCTTGTGACGGGTATCATCAATCAGGAATAATTACAACCACCTTAGGTCACAATAACAAAAGGGCAGAGTAAAGGTCTTGAAGGACAATGTCCTTTGGAGAAAAAACAGCTAAGACCTTAACTTCAATTCCCTCACTTCTTGAGTTTTATTTATCTTATCTGATCATTAGACAAAGTAGTCAGATATTTTTAAGACAAAATTGAAGTCAGTCTCCTCTTGGTTAATATGCTTCTTTACATGGCCTCTAAAAACAAATTTTGCAAATACCAAAGCCTTTTGTTTTTAATTAATATAACTACAGAGGGCTAAAAGAAAGTTAAAAGCATTGAATGCCACCACAAAGACGTTACTGAACACACATCCAAATCCAGGCCCCTAACACAACACACCAAGTAAGACTCTCCACTCACATGAACTTACCACTTCTTAAAAATAGAAGCACATCTGAAAGAAATGTGGTACAAATTCTAATTATGATTAGTGCCACAGAAGATTTAAAAACAGGGTAGGGACAGCTTTGACAAAGGCATGAAGATAAAATAAATAAATAAAGTTAAATAAAAGACATGAAGATTTAAGCAAAAAGATAACATTGGACAACATCTCGACAAGGCTAGAAAGGTAAAAGGACCAAGTGCGAGCCCGGCATGGAAGCATATGCTTGCAACAACAGCATGTGTGAGCACAGGCAAGACAATCCCAGGAAGCTCAAACTCAACTGGGCTACACAGTGAGTTTCAGGCCAGCCAAGACTGCATAGGTGTAGGCCCTGTCTCCAAAACAAATCTGGAGCTGGGGTATAGCTCAGAAGCAGAGCACACAAGCCAGGCATGTCCCACTACAAACATGAAAAAAGATGAACTGTTGTTATAGGGAAGTGTGTTCCTATATATTGTAGTCTAAAGATTTACAATAACATCTCATACATATTTCTATCCATATATTATATGTGCTAAAGTAAGATTCAGTGTTGAAGCCATTCCTTTTTCTTGAAAACACATAAATAATAAACATCACTTTTTTCTTTTTCCTTTTATTGGGGGGGGGGGGGGGTACCAGGAATAAAACTGAGCACCTTGTTCTTGCCAGGCAAGCACTGTATCACTTCACTATATTCTTGGCTCACTATTTTATTTTATTAAAGAATTTTTTATTTTATTTATTTTTTTTCTTGTTTCAGAACCTTTGTTTATTCACTCATTTTTATGGCCAGCTCAGCCCGTCCCGAGGGCAGGGCTGGCGCAGCATGTGGTGCTGGGGATCGAACCGCGGTCCCTGAAGCTGCCCAAGCTTTCCCAAGCAGGCACTTTAGACCACTGAGCCATCCCACCAGGCCCATGGCTCACTATTTTAAAAAGTAAAACCCTTATCAGGATTTCAGTACAACACTCAATGATCATTGAAAAAAAAAAAAATTAAAGTACATTATATATTTTTAAAAACTTAAAAGACAAAATTAGCAACATTTAGGACAGGAGATGGTGGTGCAAACCTGTAATCCTAGCACTCAGGAGGCTGAGGCAGGAGGATCTCCATATGTGTAAGGTCAACCTATGCTACATAAGTAAGTTCATGGGTGGCCTGAACTACACAGTGAGACTCTGTCTCAAAAAAAAAAAAAAAGTAGCACTTATCAGATAAGAATAAGGCTTTATTGTAGGCATATTAAGTGCTACATGCTTTTATTAATAGTATAAAAAAACAACATCCCCCCAACAAAGAAAACACTTCTACTGGCTTGTGCCACTGGTGCATGACTCCCCATCAGGCAGCTTGCACTACTGGTAGTACAAACAGATCTAATAAATTTTCTTAGTCTTTTTACTAATAAAATTAATGAAAACACATCTGGTGAGATAGTCATACATGTACCACTGTGAATCAAACCATCACAAATTACAACCCCATCATAAACATAGTAGTGGTTTTAAACAGTCTAAGTAAAAGATTCATAAATAGTCTCTTCTGAGATTTATCACCATTTTCCCATTTATTGGTGAAGCTTACCTACAACTAATTTTTAAACAAGTAAATATATTCCCTTAATATTTTAAAGCCATAGCCTGCTGCAAAGCCTATTCCTAGTAGCCACTGTTAAACACTCCCTGTGTTCTACATACACAGATTTCCTGGCACACCAACCTTTCCAGAACAAGACCACACTCAGAAACACCAAAGTTAGAAGAGAAGCTCATGATGGTGCTTAAAACTTGAAGAATGAAAAATTCACAACTCTAATGGACTACTTTTCTCATTCCTTCTAAAAGCTATCCTTAAATGGAAGCATGAGCCAAAACATGAGTCATCTAATTAGCTCACACTTATTAAATAATCAAGTATGTTTAGGGTACTCAGTTTGAGTGAATTTTCTGCACAGTGTATGGGCTCTTACTTTCCTCAGATGTATGCTAACACCTACCTTACCAGGTGGCTTTAGAAATTCATAGTAATGGCACAGTAGCTAGCATACAGTAGGTACACAAACAGAAGCTAGTATCATTATTTAAAATCAAATTACAGACAAAACATATACTGAAGAAAACTATCAGCATCATCTGTCATAACTATAGAAGCACAAAAAGGGAAAGAATTACCAAGAACCCTGATTAAACAGAATCTTCATGGCAGGGGCATGACTTGGGCTGAACCTACACAGAAGCCCTGATCTTCCAAACAAGGAAGGAGATGGAGGGAGCAGAACGCAAACTGCAAAGACAAGCCAGAACAGCGGAACCACAAAGCGGTAAGCGAAATGCACGGCAAATTATGGGGCAAAATATGTAAATAAATCATAAATCAGGCACCAGATCCCAAGCTAGTGAGACTAAAATTTGCATGTGCAGGGCAAAAAAGAACAGCAAGTGGGGCCCGGCGGGATGGCTCAGTGGTCTAAAGTGCCTGCTTGGGAAAGATTGGGCAGCTTCAGGGACTGTGGTTCGATCCCCGGCACCACATGCTGCACCAGCCCTGCCCTCAGGGCAGGCTGAGCCGGCCATAAAAATGAGTGAATAAACAAATAAAGGTTCTGAAACAAGAAAAAAATAAATAAAATTTTTTAAAAAAAAGAACAGCAAGTTCCAATATATAGCCACTAACTTTAATTGACTCTACCTTTTCTCTTTTGGAAAAAGTGTAGTGGGAAAATATCCTGTTACAAAAATATAGTATTTACTCCCAAAATACAAAAAAATTGATACAAATGTGACTATATTTCTTTGATGTATTTCTGATTATGTTTATAGTAACTTTCTTCACAAGAGCACTTAGAATAATGACAAAGATATTTCAAATTATATAGAAGTGAGAACAATCTATATTGCTTAATAGATTAATAATGTTTAATTAGAAATAATCACCTTTGGGGCCAAGGAGATAGCTCAGTGGCATACACGCCTGCCTGGCAAGTGCAAGATCCTGAATTTTATTCCTGGTAAAAAATAAATAAAACAGCCGGGCGTGGTGGTGCACGCCTGTAATCCCAGCACTCGGGAGGCTGAGGCAGGAGGATCGGTGAGAGTTTGAGACCAGCCTGGGCTACAAAACTGAGCTGAAAGGCCAGCCTGAACTGTACAGCGGGGCCTTGTCTCAAGACAAAAAATAAAATAAAATAAATAAATAAAACAAACAAAGCAAGCAAGCCTAAATAGAAGCAAAATGTTCACTTCCCTAAAATATAAAAAGAAAAAAAATCATCTTAAAATACTAAGTTTCTAAAACCTCAGAAGTCAAACTATATATAAACATATATTTATGAAATATATTCATATTTTAATAAGTAAACTTGTTTAAATTACTCCTTAAAGGTTAAAAAAACTATATCTTAACCAAAACTTAAGCAGGAAACAACAGAACACAAAACAGTCAACATTCAGAATATGGCACCAAGATTTTTATGATAGTTTTTATGTGAAACTTCTTTCTAAAGTCTTCATTCATCTAAGAGCAGCAGGAAATAAAACAAAAGAAATATTGTAACTGCTTTAGGGACTTTTTACCACCAGTTCTGTGGCACACAAGCAATCAAATTCATTTTATGCCAAAACAGTTATTTATTTTTTTAAATGTAATGTTAAACGCTCTAAATTTAGTGAATAGTTAGTTCTTAAAGATAAATTTGTGTTTAATCATATTGTTAAAAACGTAACTTTGAGGCCTCTCAAAAATGTATCACTTTTTAAAAATGTCTCTGAGTATCTTACATGAACTGCTAAATTACATAAAAGTAAAGTCCTTAAAAGACGAACTTAGTAGCAACTTTCCCAAACATCAGAGCTGAAAAGAGCCTCTGTGGGCACAGGGGGGCAGGGTGAGGGAGTGCAGCCTGCCTGCCTGCCTGCCTGGCTGGCTGGCTGGCTGGCTGGCTGGCTGGCTGCTCCAAGCTGGAAGTGCAGCAGTAGCTCCAAACAAAGAATGTGTAACTTGATCACTTCTCCTTTTCTTTCTTCACAACCAAGTTCACAAAGTCTTTAAACCTCTCAAAATGGCATCTTACACTTGGGGGGGAGGAGGGAGAAAGAATTAAATCACTTTTTATAATGATCCATACTTAATATGTAAAGACATCTTTGAGTAAACACTGGGTACAGAGACAAGTCAGTTACAAATGACTCTACTGCATGAAAATAATACTGGGCAAGACTGAAAATGTAGCTCTGGTTTTAAGAACAATCAGTTCTACTAATGTGAAGTGGACTTAGTACTGTATTTATTTTGCTTCTACAGGAGAGAGCATAATCAGTTCCTAAAAAGACTTCACAAAAAGGAAATGAGAATAAAAACAACCTATAGACACATTTGAGTTTTAAGTCCTAGTGGCCATAAGAATTGTGCATGTTACATACTTTTAACTCTCCTATTATCTTTTCACTTATTCTAACTTAATAAAGGGAACAAGTGAGTCTCAAAATCTGGAAAGCAATAAAAAGTTGAAAAATACTTGGCTAATCAAGCATCAAAGGATGTACTAAATTCTCTCATCCCTGATAAAAATTTTAGACATTCTAAAATTAATACCAACAAAATTGCTTAGACCCTTTATATTTTTGAAAGCTCCTCTATATTCACGACTGAACACCATCCTTTTGATGACTAAGTTAGGTGGATCATATATTTTCCCACTTAAGATAGACACAAAGGTTTAGTGGGAATTCCCCAACTCCAGCCTATGGCCTAAGACCAGTGATACAAACCTATGGCACATATGCCTCAGTGAGCTGTCTGTATCACTATGATGCCCTAAACTGTTACTTTAATTCCTGTACATACTAGTAAATAGTATAGAACCTATTTCACCAAGGACAGGAAAAAAAATGTTTGGAGAATAACCTGCCTAGTCACTGTGCTGACACACAGTAGAACAAGAGACAATCCAGGTTTCACCATTAACCATAATTGTAATCCTGACTTTTATCAAAATGAACAGATAACAGTAACCATTTAAAGCTATATAGGTGACTAAAACCTGTGGTAGCCTGCATAATACAGTCCTACCAAAAGAGATGTTACTTTAAATGGAAAAGTGATCTGGCATAAAAGCACAAAACCCGAGGATAGGAGGCCTCTGAAATCCTGCTAGGGCTAATCTACTCTTGTTGAGTCAATAATAGCAGGGATCCTTGGTCACAGAAAGAGGATGCTGGACCTGTGACCTACAGAACTATGAGGGAATTTGTGCTCCTTAAACCACTGAGCTTGGGGTCATTTGTTACAGCAGAACAGAAAACCAATACACCAACCACACTATGGAACTGGGTTTTTTGTGTTGTTGTTGTTGTTTGTTTTGGCTGGTTTGGGCTACCTTAAGGGCAGGTCTGGAGTGGCATGTAGTGCTGGGGATTGCCCTTGCCCCGACTGATTTTGCTCAAGAAGGCACTTCAGACAATTGAGCTAACCCACCAGCCCTGTTGTGTATTTTAAATTAATGTAATTTAAATTCTTATAATTTATTTATTTTTTAAACAATTTTCATTTTATTTATTATTTTTATTCTTGTTTCAGAACCTTTGTTTATTCACTCATTTTTATGGCCAGCTCAGCCCACCCCGAGGGCAGGGCTGGCACAGCATGTGATGCCCGTATCGAACTGCAGTCCCTGAAGCCGCCCAAGCTTCCCCAAGCAGGGGCTTTAGACCACTGAGCCATCCCGCTGGGCCCCATTCTTACAATTTAAATTAAATGTTTTACAATATTGGAAAAAACAAACATATAATCAGAAATTAATTTTCCTTATTAGTATATGTTTGCATTACATAACACATTTATCATGGAGAACTGCTACACACACACTACATCTTGATCCTAAACTGCTAAATCTTAAGTTCTCTCTCCCTTTAACCTTTGATCCCCTTGCTACCTGCAAGAAGTCTACATCTCTATTTGCTGTTATCTTTTATTTTGGTCTTCCAATTATTTATACTTTTGGATTTCTTATACAAGAGAAACCATGCAATTTTTTTTTAATTTTATTTATTTATTTTTTTCTTGTTTCAGAACCTTTGTTTATTCACTCATTTTTATGGCCGGCTCAGCCCACCCTGAGGACAGGGCTGGCACAGCATCTGGTGCCGGGGATCGAACCGCGGTCCCTGAATCCGCCCAAGCTTTCCCAAGCAGGCTTTAGACCACTGAGCCATCCCGCTGGGCCCCCAAGAAACCATGCAATTTTTAATCTAACAATATTTAACTTATTTTGTTTAGCATTATGGTCTCAAGGTACATCATTTTCCTACAAATGACTCCAGTTTAAAACATCGTTCTTGATGGCACAATACTACTCCACTGTGTATAAATACTATTTTCCTTATCTTTTCATCTGCTGATGAGCACCTAGGCTACTTCCAAGATATAGCCATTGCAAGTTGTGCTGCTATAAACACGGGTATCCCAGTATCTTCATAAGATACTGTCAACTACCAGGATGACACTCCAAAGAGTTACACTGGAGTCAAATGGAATTTTACATTTAGTTTGAGGCCTATCCATACCGATTTACCTTAATGGCTGTCACCAGAGAAGAATGGGATCAGTACATGGAGCTGGTGCAATTATCAGAAGGGAATAGGGCAGTGGTTACTGAACAGAAGGCACACTACTGAATGCAGTCCAAAGAACAGCTGCTCAGAAACTGTACTAGATATAGTAATGCCTGGATACTATCATTACCCTGTTCACATGTGGGGAAACTTAGCACAGGACAGCACTTACACAACTCATCAAGATCACAAAACTTAGAAGTGGCAAAGCCAGGTTCAAACCCAGCTATCTGGGCTTCGAAGTTGATTCACTTCGCCAGCAAATTATGCTGCTCTCTATGTTATAAGCTTCCTATTAAACCTTTGTGCCAAAGAAATAATATCTATCTCAAATATTTGAAGATTACAGTGAGACACACACAAAGCTCTTACAAAAGTACCTACTACACAGCAATGGCTCAATAAATGCAAACAACCAGTACAAAACTGCAGGTACTATGTTAAACGTTTTTTCCTACCTAATCTGATTTAATTCTCATAGCATTCCAGTAAGTTGGATCTTTATAAGGGGTAGAAAACTACTTACATAAGTTTCCCACTCTCGAAGGGTAGTCAAAACTCCAACTCAGGGTCTAACATAAAGCATCTAACCACCAAGGGGTTCCTTTTCTTGTGTGGAATGCAGGTGTTACAGCCTTTGGCAGCTCCTCATCATATCAGCACCTCAGCAACTAAACTTGCACCCCTTTTGATGTCTTTCTAGAGCTCTTCTTTGAGCACTTCCTGCAGTCTCTTTGGGGTTCTCTGCCTCTACAAATGTCCAGAATTTTTCAAGGTTATTTACTGCACAGCCCTCTCTACCAGTAAAAAGGACCATGTGCAGACAAAAGGACCATAGGAGCAAATGAGCTCTTCATTAGGACACAGCACAGGCTGGTAGTGCAAGGAAGGGCCTTGTAACTCCAACTCAAGTAAAGTGGCAAGTGCTGATTATGCAGAGGAGAAGTAAGCCACACTGCAGTTTCCTGTATTTAGTGGCCTGGGTAAGGTCTTTGGGAGCTGTAACAGAGATGGACAGAGCCATCTGTACTAGACATATGTTTCGTTTCAAGCCTGCTACAGCCATGAGAGGTACTTCTATGTGTGGCACTGGGCTGTCCTGGACAGCCTCAGCAGTCACAGTAGCTATTCAGTAAACAGTTCCACCTTAGATGAAAAGAACAGGAAAATCACAACTGCTATGGCTTTCAAGGAGTCTCCAGAACGGTGTGGCCATGTTGCTTATTCCCTGGGATTTGGAGGCTGTCAGCACTGAGTTCTGCTTCCTCTCTGATCTTTGCTTTGTCAGGCAGGTCACAGTAAGTTGGATTGTCAGTCATTAAAGGGAAAAAGGCACAAATTCTGGTCTTCTTTTGTAGCTCACTTTCATGTAGAAGTTTTCGTGTGAATATATGCTTTGAATTCTCTTGGGCATACGCCTAGAACTAGATCACGTGATACTTCCTTCATCTTTCTGTTAGTCTGCAGTCGTGGGGATGGAACTCAGGGTCTCACACAAGCTAAACAAACACTACTACTGACCTACATCCTTAGTCCTAATTCTATGTATGTGTATAACTTCTTGAGGGACCGGTAGTCAATTTTCCAAAGCAACTGTACTACCTTAGAATCCTGTAAACAGTGTGTAAAGGTTCCCATTTCTCCACATCCTCACTGATATCAGTTAAAATCTATAGGTCAATATAGCTGTAATAGTAGGTATAAAGAGGCATATCCTGTGGCCTTGATTTGCATTTCTCTATGTTAAATTTACTTTATTGCCTTGTAGTATGTAAAAGTTAAGTCTTTTTTCAACTCAAATCTAAGTATACAACATGAACTAGTGACCCCTTTCTCCAGTGCCATGTTTTCCTGGTCTATTAAATACTACATTTGAAATCTGATCATCTGTACACTCAACAAATTTACTCAATACATTTTCAATCCAGTATCAACTATTCTGTTTCACATGGAATTTGTGCTCTGAATCAACAGATAACAGGTATGCAATCAATAATGCAAATGTTAAGTGGTAATTTT
The DNA here is from genome assembly GCA_004027025.1 of Myocastor coypus. Taxonomy (NCBI): domain Eukaryota; kingdom Metazoa; phylum Chordata; class Mammalia; order Rodentia; family Myocastoridae; genus Myocastor; species Myocastor coypus. The sequence continues at coordinate 27,193 of PVJA010025396.1, forward strand.
ATTTATTTAAGCCCCACTACCACCTTTCACATTTCAATCCATTATAAGTGAATTATTCAATAGCACTGAAAAACTAGGTAGTCACTTGATTAAAAAAAGAAACAGGTTTTGGTTTTTAATATTCTTGGGCAAGAGAAGGCCACTAAAAGGAAGCATGTATCTATCAATCTAAACTGATCTGATGATGAAAATATGTAATATAACCATTGTTAAATTTAAAGAATAATAAAAAAGTGAAAACAAAAGAAAAAAGAACAAAAAAATGAATTTTAGTAAGGTTCATAGTATATGTTGCCGTAATTTAAACTTTTTTTTTTTTTTCCCCAGGACCGGGGTTCAAACTCACAACCTTGTACTTGCCCAGTAGGCACTTGTGCTTTGGAGCTATCTCCTCAGCCCCCATAATTTAAACTTGTAAATCCTTTTTTTTTTTTTTTTTGTAAATCTTTTTCTCTCCAGTTTTTAATAATTTTTTTTATTTCTCCTTGATCTCTATTCTACTTGTAATATGGGATTATAAATTTAATTTTACACCAAGATATTCTAACAAATTTTCTCAACAATGTTGAAAACCATTCCTCCCTACTGGGTATAACATGTACATATTTACATATTCATAAGTTATAGGAGTATGTATCCTTCTTGGATGACTTCTTTCCATTATGTTTTGAAGCAAAAAAAAAAAAATCTTTTGCTTATAACCAAAAAAAAAAAAAAAAAAAAAAAAAAAAAAAAAAAAAAAAAAAAAAAAAAAAAAAAAAAAAAAAAAAAAAAAAAAAAAAAAAAAGTAAGCATGACACATTAAATTACTAAGCAGGTTGCATCTCAGTCACCTATTAGACACCAAAGTAAAATAGTTGTGCATTTCCAAGAAGGGAGTTCATGCTGGAGACTGAAATGTGAGTGTCACCAAAATTTGAAACATACATGGTTTCAAAGCCATAAAGTCCAATAACATCAACAAGGAAATGAGTGTAGCTTTAAATATTAAAAAAATAAAAATAAAAAAGTGAAAAGGAAAGGGTGGGGCCCAGCGGGATGGCTCAGTGGTCTAAAGCACCTGCTTGGGAAAGCTTGAGCGGCTTCAGGGACCGCGGTTCAATCCCTGGCACCACATGCTGCGCCAGCCCTGTCCTTGGGCTGGGCTGAGCCAGCCATAAAAATGAGTGAATAAACAAAGGTTCTGAAACAAGAAAAAAAAAAAAAAAAATTCTTAAAAAAAAAAAGAAAAGGAATGGGTCCTGGAAGCACATCATAATAAAGACTGAAATGAAAAAAAAATTTTTTTTAAATATGCTGTCCTGGGAACCAAGTAAAGACAGTATTTCAAGAAGGGAATAAGAAAATGTCTGTGTAAGATACCACTAACAGGTCAAATAATTCAAGGCTAAATATAGTAGTCATGGGTGACTCTCACAAGGGAGTCTGGTGGGGTGCTGGGAGTGAAAGTCTAAATTGGGTGAACTCAAAGGAGACACAAGCAGGAAAAGGAAAGGGGGGAGCGGCATCCAAAAATTAGAGGAGAAAGTGTAGTCAAGAGGTACACTACTGTTTTTAGGGCAGTCAGTATGCTGGTATGCTAAAGAGAAAGGTCTTACAGCCCTCAGGTAAGAGAGAGGGGTGGGGTTAAAGCCTGGGGCAGTTTGGGCTCCTGCTTAGAAGGTCAGCAGTTAACAAAGACAAATCAGAATACAAGGGACACAGACAGGTGCACAGAGGCAGTGGCCTTACCAACTTTTTTTCCTGAGTACATCTGTGTTCTCTGGTTATGTTCTTGAAGTGAGGAAGGGGGAGGTTATGTCACATTTCAAGGCTCAGACTGGGATGGTACAAATTTTTTTAAATCTTTTATTTATTTGGTACAGAGTCTCACTACATAGCTTGGACTTACAGTGATCCTCCTGTCTCAACCTTCTCAGCACTAGGGTAACAGGTATGTGCCACCATGCCTGGTTTCAGTGGCCAACTCAGTGCACCCCAGGTTCTGGGGTGGGCACAGCATGCAGCAGTACCAGGGATCAAACCCAGGTCCTTGTGCTTGCCAGGCAGATGTTTAGACCACCTTGCTATCTCCCCAGCCCTGGATTAGAAATGTTTGCTGAGGAGCAGTAAGGCCTTACCTTGGATGTCATTAACTGAAAGTAAGATCAAGCAGCAAAACATTCTCCAGACACTTTTGGCACAAAAGTATATGTGAAGAATCGAAGCATCCAAAATTAAGAGGTATATAGTAAGAGATATGATAGGGAAAAAAGCAGTAAAAGGTTTCAATACCTCCACTTCCCAGGAGAGAAGGATCAGGAAGACACAGAATCTGACCACTGGAACTAATGGTCACACACAGGACACTCTACCTAACAATAGTAGAACACACATTCTTATAAAAAGCTAGAGTTTTATAAAAAACCAATATGCACATGGCTGATATCATCAAAGTCTACAATTTTATGTTCAAGTTTGTAGTAACAATATCCTAAAATATAATTTCCTAATGTGGATCTGTGATTTAATAAATGCTTTAAAAAAAGACATTCTTTTTTTAAAAATGTATTTAGAGCAGGGTCTACAGGGTCTCACTACATAGATCAGACTCGCAGTGATCTTCCTGTTTTCAGCTTCCCAAGCGTTGGGATTGCAGGTATGCCACCACACCCAGTCCAGGGGTAGAACCAGCATGTTTGTGTTGCCAGGGATCAAACCCCAGCCCCTGTGCTAAAAAAAAAGTTAAAATTAAAATTTAAATTTAAAAAGAGACATTCTTAAGAACAGACAGCATTATACACTGGTCATAAAATAAGATTAACAAATTTAATATTGAAAGCATATTATCTTTTCCAACCACAATAGAATGAAACAAAGCCAACAGTAATAAGAAATGTAAGCTGGGCATGGTGGCAAAAGCCTGCAATCCCAACACTTGGGAGGCTGAGGCAGGAGGATCAGTGCAAGTTCAAGACCAGCCTGAAGTGTATAGTGAGACCCTATCTCAAAAAGATAAAAGTAGAAAATTCACTAATATGTGATCGTTATTTTTATTTTTTTGCAGGAGGGGGATATCTTTTTGAGACAGGGTCTCACTAGGGAGTTCTGATTGGCTTTCAACTCACTATGTAGGTCGTGCTGGCATCAAGCTTCCAACAATCCTCCTGCCTCAGCCTCCTGGGATTATAAGCAAGTGCCACCATACCCAGCTAATATGTGAAAATTAAATAGCACCACAGAAATTAAAAAATATAGAGACAAGCAAAAAATTTAAAACACAGCATCCCAAGGCTTAAAGAACACAGCAAAAGAGATACTAATAGGAAAGTTTATAGCAGTAAATACCTTCATTAAAAAAAGATACTGCCATGCCGGGCGTGGTGGCGCACGCCTGTAATTCCAGCACTTGGGAGGCTGAGGCAGGAGGATTGGTGCGAGTTCGAGACCAGCCTGGGCTACAAAAGTGAGCTCAAGGCCAGCCTCAACTGCTTAACGAGACCCTGTCTCAAAAAGACAAAAAAAAAAAAAAAAAAAAAAAAA
>PVJA010025397.1:0-30840 GCA_004027025.1 Myocastor coypus
GGAGGGGAGGGATGGAGAGGGAAGGAAGGGAGGGGAGGGGAGGGGAGGGGAGGACCGGCCAGGACAGGACAGGACAGGACAGGACAGGACAGCAGAGGAGAGGAGAGGATAGAATTAGTAGCTAATTATTGTGCATCTGCTCTGCTGACAATTCTGGATTAATTTACCTATGTGCTTTTATCCAGTAAGTTCTAGCTTTGTGCCTTTTCCTCAAAGGTTAATTTAACTTAGCCACAATGAAAGTTACAAATAGAGGCTGAGGATGGAGCATGGCAGTGCCTTCCTGGCAAGCACAAGGTCCTAAGTTCAATTCCACAGACAAAAAAAAAAAAAAAAAAAAAAAAAAAAAAAAAAAAAAAAAAAAAAAAGAGGAGATTGCTAATCAATAAACCTAATAAGGTTAAACCAAGTATCACCTAAAAGCATTATAATGGGAGAGCTTTCAATTTGAAAGTGATCAAGTCTTCAAATGTAAGACGTATGTAAGACATGCTCTGATTGGCAGTTGAATCTGGCTATCCCATCACTATAGAAACAGCTCTATGAGGTGATATACGCTGCGTATATTGTATTGCTGCATTGTCTGTCTGTAACTGTGTTCAACAAGAAACATCTCTTCCTCACAATCTAATGAAAGCATGGATACTTCAAGTAATGGATGATGCAATACAGAGGCAGCATTTGATGATGTGCTTGCTACATTTAAAATATTCAAAATAATATTCTTATTTTCAAGAGCTTCATGGTCTGCACGATGAGAATGTGATAGCTTAAGTAGAAGCAGTGCCTTTAAATCCAAAGAAATCAAAAGCTCGACAGTTATGATCACAGTGGGAGTTCATGTTGATTCCCTGAGCCAAGTGAATCATTAGAATGTGACTAAAATGAAAATAAAAAGTTCTTTTTATTGTATTTAAATTGAATAAAAATATAATAAGCTTCACAGAAGTGCATGATGTCTTGACATTAACTTTTATGTGTGTTACTGACAGCCATGCAACCTCACGTATTCTATCATGGAAATGACAGAAATGTAGAAATAAAAAGCAAATGTCCTCAGAAAGCTATTTGACATTTGTTCATTTGGCCAAGAATCAAAAAAATCACTGAATATAAAAATCCCACTAATAATAATCATAAAACCTCAAAGTGCCAAAGAATGACTTCAACAAAAATGATAAAAGGTATATGGAAATAAAATCAACAAGAAATATGAAAGTCCTACATTGGGAAAACTATATAACTGCACAGAAGAACATAGGAGAACATGTATAATTGGAAGATACATCATACTCTTTTGTAGGAAGAACTAATACTGCGCAGAAGCAATTTTGCTTCTTCTGTACCGTTCCTCAATACATTTTGAAACAATTCAGTGTTTTTCTAAAAATTCATTAGCATTTTTCACTTGTTTAAAGACCTATGGATGCATAAGTATTTCACATTGACAAACACATAGCATGAGTAAATTTAAAGATAAGATATTTATCATGCATTTCATAGGATAGTAATTAATTATATCAAAATGGTTCAAAATATGGAGAAATATTAGTGGAGCAATTGCAGAGTTAAAACAAAGCTCAATGGCATGTGAAATTTCTTAAAAAATAAACAACTTTTCAAATCATTGACAAGAGAGATCATTCCTTTTTTTATTTATGTATTTAGTATAGGGTGTACAAGGTCTCATTACATAGATCAGAATCACAGTGATCCTCCTGTTTTCAGCCTCCCAAGTGCTGGGATGACAGGCACACGTCACCACTCCCAGTCTCAATCACTGCCTCAGCCCACGCCAGAGGTGGGGCCAGTGCAGCATTCTAGGGATCGAATCCTGGTCCCTGCATCTGCCTAGGCAGGGGCTTTAACCTGCTGAGCTATCTAGTGGATCCTTGCAATTCATTTTCCTTGTGACAAGTATCGATCAATTAATCTATCAATTTATGTATGTATATCATTACTCCGGAATTTATACTCAAATGTTTCAAATAGATTCACTTTTCATGTAGAAAATTCTGTATATATTGGAAGAATGTCTGAATGTACATTAATTGAATATCTTGATGTACATAAAGATTTTTAAAATTGCAAAACCGTGATCCAGAAACTAAACAGAAAACACGAATTAACATATTTTCCTATATAAAATAATAACATTTCTGGACAATAAAATAGATTATTCACAAAGTTATTACAAATATAATACATCTTCAAATCATGACAAAAAATCAATAGCCAAATGGCCTTAACATATAAATTCAAACAAATTTGGGAAAAAAAAAATCCTTCCAAAAAATCAGTAAATAAAATGAAAAGAGGACTGAGCAACAAGGAATGCAAAAGGTCTAACACTAAAAGGTAGTTGAGTTAATTGTTAATAAAATTTACTGAATCAAGCAAATAGCCAATTTTAACTATCAAAGTAACAGACATAGACAGAATGAGCATACTGAGACTCTTGAGGCCTATCTGAAAGTAAGGGCAAGCAGAAACCTGTCAATGTGAAAATATATTAGCACATTTTAAAGGAAGCTGTGTTCATATCAATACTTATCATAACACACTCTGGAGGCTAGTAATCTAAATCCTAAAGACTGATGGGGGAAGTAATTCTATAAGGGTGTTAAAAGATGAATACATAGAATTGATCAATGTAGTCCTCCAAATAAACATAAGGTCATGAAAGGATGACTAATTTTTTGTTTATTTATTTGTTTTGTTTTATTTGGTACAGCGTCTCATTACTTAGTTTGGACTTATAGTGATCCTCTGTCTCAGCCTTCCCAGAGCTGGAATTACAGGCATGTGCCACCACGCCTGCACTTGGTGGCTGGGGCTGCATGTGGGACCGGAGATTGAATATGGGTCCTGGAGCTTGCTAGATAGGCATTTAGACCTCCATGCTATCTTCCAGGCTAAAACAGATGACTAATTTTGAAAGTACAGCCCAAACATATAGTAAAAACCTTTAAACTATTAGAAACATTACAGATAGCATCAAAATGTGTTCACAAAATAAGTGTAAAAATTTTGTTTTAGAACAGACCTATTTTTTCATGTGTATGCATATGAATTCACACTACGTCTAGAAGTGTTGTATTAATTTGCTAAGAGTAATGGCTTTTGAGTGATAATAATACCAACACCTTCAAATTTCATTATAACTTATTGACTGGTTTTTATATTATAAGAACAAGGAAGGATGACATTCTATGATAGATAGATATAAGAAAGTAAAAACAGGAATTCAGTGGAAGACAAATTTACCAATAAGTTAAAATAGTTAGAAATGACCTTATATTACTTTCCTTAGTTAATAAATCTAAAAACTATCATCCAGAGTATAAGAAAATTGTTTCATATCTTAGATTTCATCAGTAAGAAATCTGGGACAGACGTAGCACTTTTCAGTCATCTGTTTTTAATCACAATGAATGACCTTTAATAATAATATAAGAATAAACTACTGCACATGAAATGGAATATGTGAATCCAAGGATTGTTTTTTTTTAGTATAATAAAAATAGTAAAATTTTTAAGTACTATGAGCACGTATACATATGATGACATCTATATGTGATATAGATGGTTTAATTTTATTCCTAGCTATTTTACCAACAGTTGAGTATTTGATAAAATAGGAAAAAAAGAAAGATTGGAAACATTTTGTTTCCACAGTACAGAGTTTCTGAAACTTAAAACAAGGTGGTCAAACAGAAATTGTTTGAACTTATCTTGAAACATCCTAAGCATGGCTCGGCACCAACACCAATCATCAGCTTCCTGGGTATTCTGAGCTAGGTGTCACTTCATCAAAATAGCAAGTATGACGTGAAGGTCTGTTTACTTAGCACTTAAAGACTCTCATGAAATCCAATGAAGATCTAATTTTCTTCTTCACTTTCAGAATTATCATATACTTCTCTTCAGAGCAGATTTCTCCTTGGAGCAATAATTGAATTCACTGCTTAGGGATGATAGCTTATCCAAACCATGAAAAAACTGTAAATCATAATCTATAATTTATCCACAAACCCTAATGATATCAAACAGTGACCACTATTTAAATATAAATCATTTAGGTTGTCTATTATTAAAATACATATTTTTTAATTCTATTTTTTCTGATTTTTGTGTGTTTCCTGAAAGTTATCTGGGGAGTGAAGGGCATGCCAGTCATTATTCTGGGAGATTACAATGAAAGTAAGCCTATTTAATTCTTTCAAACTCTCCTTCAACTTTCAGAAAACGTGAAATAATTGGTACAGAGAAAAATCAAGCTCAAATCCCAGTTCTGGCACTTTCTAGGTATACAGAAAGATAACTGTCTCATTTTGGTTCAAATGCCTTGCAGCTTCCAGGAAATTTTTTAACTCTTAATCTGCATATCTGCAAAATGGGGTATTCCTAATTTCATGAATATTTGAGAGTAAAGTGAAAACATCATTTTAGAATTGTATTCTGTTTCTTGGAAAGTTCTCAATACTGGTAAACTTTAGTTATTAATAGTCAAAATCAAATACTTATATGGCAAAGTTTTGACACATTTCTTCAAATTCCATTTTTTGAGATTTTCAAAATGAAATATTCATGAATCAGCCATTAAATGCTTAAAGAACAGAATGAATCTCTAAGCAATTTTATATTTTTGGTTCCATATCATATCAATTCAAAAGAGCAAGGGCCAAGAAGACATAGTTGGGTACATCCTAGGCCCTAGATTCAGTCTACAGCACCACAAAAAAAGAAAAAAAAAAAAAGAAAGAAAAAAAGAAAAAGACCATCACCAACCTTTGCTAATGTACACATTCATACAGGGCATAGGCTTTATTGCATACTTTTAATATTTTAATTCTAAACAGAGTCCTTTAGAAGAGGACCATTTCCTGAGGTAGAAGGACCACCACAAGTCCAAGGCAGGCCTGGGCTACATACAGAACCAGCAGAACAGCACCCTGTCTGAAAACAGCGACAAAAGACCCTCTTCTCTCACCCATATACTGAAGACACAGGACACACTTCTCTGTGCTGGGGTGACCTATGCCCATCATTTTCCCTGCTCCCACCACCACCCCACCCTGACCCCAGCCCTCAGGTTGGTCTCCCACTGAAGCCTAAGACCTTCCCTAGTAAGTCGAGTATGCTCTTCCCTCCCATGCACTGTGCTCCAGCAACAACTAAAACCGAGAGCTCAACAAACACAACTACTTTTTAAAATGAAAATATAACCCAGAAAGAGGCATTCTATTGCAATCTGCAAATTCTGAAAGCGAGGCATAGGTATAACAGATGCCACTTTGGCTAAAGCCACCGAATCGAAGTCAGGAAGTGCTGTTTAATAACTCATTTCTACCTAACTAAAAGGCCAGGTGTTAATGATCTGAGCCAGTGGTAAATCAACAAAATAAAGCCATTTTCTCTGAAGATGGGAAGGGGAGCAAGGATTGGAGAAAGGGCAGAGGAGGGACAAGGAAAGGGAAGCGTGACACTATTTTGTATTTAAGTAAAAATAAAAGACCAGGATGAATGCTGACTTTTAGAGACTACTTATTTCATTAAAAGGGAGTTTCTATAATTTGATTCTGAAATGTCCCCTTGGGCACATGGACGGCTCAGACACCAGTCCCTGGCACTACTGACGGGTGGCCCTAGTGGCAGCAAGGTATATCACTGAGGTTGTACTCTAGAAAAGGACACTGGGATATGGGTCCTGTTTCTTCCTCTCTCCTGTATCTCCTGCCTGCCATCAGATAAGACACCCAGGCCATGCCTTCTACCCACTCCCAATTCCCTGTTCTGCATGGCCATGTGAACACAGAATCTGTAAGCCAGCACCCATCTTTCTTCTTTTTAACCTCAGTATCTTGATATTTTGTCATAACATTAGAAAGCGAATTCACAAGACTGATGTAAAAGTCTGTTGGTAAAGATTTCAAATTTTTGATTTAATGATCTTGCATCTATCACTCAATTACTGATATTTAACTCAGCAAGCCCAAGATGCTCAACAAGTCGGGTCTTACATTCAAGAATGTGTTTCAAGCAGTATGACGAAGCAGAGAAAATATTGTGTGTGCACTGAGTTCAGTACCATTTTCTTAACAAAAAAAAATATGAATAACTTTCATGACTGCTATGAAAACAAATTATCATCTTCAATATACATAAAGGATAGCCAGGTCCTATTATCTTAAAGTGTTTACTAAAATGCCAGTATTTCCTGATACTTTTCAGACAACTTACATCAACTGACTATTGTAGTTATCCTATTTATTCCTACACATTAAGAACTGCACTGGGGAGGCTGAGACAGGAGGATCACTAAGAGATGGAGCTGCTTAGCAACAAGACCCTGTACCAAATAAATAAATAAATAAATAAATAAATAGTTTTTTAAAAAAAGAAAGTTTGTGTCTTCCGGGTTCTACAGAGAAACTTTCTTCCCCTGTAAGAATGACCTCAAATCCAACTTCAAAATAACCGAATTGGCATAGTGCCAGTACAGCTAGCACGTGAGAGGTATTTCCTGCGTCACACGTGACAGCCCCTCAGCTACTGCTACAAATCTAGTTCCCATTTACTGAGCATTCATGTGTGCGTTAAGCACCAGGCAATTCATGGAAAGTGTGTCACTGAACACTCTGATTGTCTTTCTGATCTGTAAACACACTGCTTTCCTAAGACATGTGTGGGTTTTAAAGATTTGTCTTAAAATCTTCATTAATTTAATTGCTGCTATTGTATTAGAACAGAATTCATTTCACTCCCCAAAGAATTACTTCTAAGTTAGGACCTCGTGGCAGGAAGACTGGCGACCAGTGCCAAATTGTAGAGTGAGGAAATGAGATGTGGCAGTGGAGACGCAGAGAGAACGTGAACAGAAAGAGCACCAGCCAAAGCCAGCGACGGGATTGCACCCTCAGCACTTTCCCACATAAATTGTGACAGGCTAATAGAAATTCATTTCTCTCCTTGTTTAATAAGATGGGCATTTTCCAAACAAAGTGGATGTCGAGAAGCAACATACAACTCACAACCATCTGATTTCTCTGCTCCTTTTCAAGGGTCTGTTTCAATATTTTTATATCAGACAAAAATGCAGTTATTCTGGAAAAATTGACCAGAATCGGGACAGAAACTATGGAGAATAGTGGGGTAGAAATATATGAAATGAATATATAAAAGTTAAAACATAAATTTGCACTTATCTGCTATTTAAGCACTATTTTGTATATGACTTATACTTGTTTTTGTATATAATTAAGGTCCATAAATAGCCATAAATACTGTGTTTCTTAGTTGTAAATAATCTGTGGCTAGAATTGTAGCTAATATGATTACAGATTCCTGTTTTGAAAATATAAATAATGAATAAAATTTTTATGTTTGCAAAGTTACATAAAATCACAAAAAGAACATTTAAAAACAACACACAAGTTAGCAATAGTAACACTAGTGGTCTGCATATTTTTAACAATATAACTGTGAAAATGTGTCTCATAGGTTAAATTAAAATGGATACTGCAATATTGCGCTGATACAATGAGTCCATGGTATGAAATTTGGAGCAGAAGATATAGAAGACCTAGAATGTAGTATAGGAGGATTAAAAGTTTTAATACAGTGATGAAAATGAGGGTGTTGATTAGTATTCTTTTTTTTTTTTTTCCTCACAATGCACAACTGAATATAGATGGAGCCAATGATTAAGCACAAAACCATTGCACAGTAAGACCATCTCTTTCTGTATACCTCTTTGGGAACAAAAGCACAACACCACTCTTTGCCCCAAGGATTCTCAAGGTTTATAACAACAAATTCTAGGGAGTATATTGATGTTCAAACTCCTGGAGGTATCACAGCTGTCCTGTCAACCTGACAGGGCCCCAGACAGCTTTCCACATCAGGGAAGTGGCTGCCCATCTAAAAGTAGGCGAATAAGTTCACTAAAGCTGTAAATCTTATTTTACTTGTACTACACAGGAGACCGGCATCGTTCAAAAATTTTTGTAGGCACATCTCAAAAGGCACAAACATTTATTCAAAAGAAATTTTAGTTTGAAAAGAGGGCTCAATAATAGAAGAAGGAAACAAATGAATGAAAGCAAGTTTTTTTTCACATGGTACCTACTTAAAACACAATTTAAAGTTTCTGAGAATATAGTAGGCAACATTTTGTGACAATTATTTACCATAAATTATTGACACTGATGGTTATCTGAAAGATCATGCTGAAGCAGTAGACAAGCTATTTGAGAACTTAACAAATGGCACCCATTCACAATGAATGGAAGAAATTATGACAGAAGGAATAGCCTCAGAGTTGCAAAATCTTACATAAATCTTTCTTTATTGCTTATTTTGCACTGTGCTCAATACATAAAATACACGTTTCTTAGAACAGGAACCACATCTTGTGTTTAATATGCACTGAGTAAAGCACCTTCTTGAAAGAATAGTTTTAATAAAACTAAAATATTCTATGGAGAAAGAGAGGCACAATGGTAGACATAAATGATGCTGTTATTTGATTTCTCCCCTTTAAAGCTTAAAAAAGAAAAGAAATAAAAGTTTCAACCAAACAGAATCTTTGTGCAATTAAACTGATAAAGCAATGAAGCTGTATTCTACTGAAAAGTACAGCACGAGGAAAATGCAGAGCCTAAGTACATGTGACCTGAAGGCCGCTATTTGCTGCTCATGTGACCTTGAGCAACTCACTTGGGCCCCAAGGTCTCTTGTTGCTTATAAACTGATTGTAGGAACCTCAGCTATTATAGGAGTTTTGATTGAGAGGATGGCATTAATTCAATACCTGTGTAAGTTAAGGATTCAATAATCAGCTATAATTATTGTGTTTTATTTAGTTAATTAATGATGATGAAAGAGATTTGTAAACCTTTGTACAAGTGGAAGAAGAGCAGGAGATGGATTGGAGAAAGAGAAGAAGAGATCGTTTGGCTGCACCAGGTAGGAGAGCTTCTAGTGTAATCTGTTTTTAACTAAGCCTGCCTGTGGCCTTCAGGTGTTGACAGACCTTCACATCCTCTTCAGACCTGCCCAGAGACCTCCCTTACATACTCTGCACCATGGCAGAGCTGTAACCTTCTTTTTCAACGGAAAGTGTCTCTACATCACGAGGAACAGGCTGGTATTCAGGCAAGAAGCCCTTTAGCTCTCTGCCTGAGTACCTCTCATTAGAAATTTTTAACTCGTTCCCTTTAAAGGCTATTTCTCCTCCAAATGCTATATCCCTCCTTTCAACAATTTCCTCTCCCCACCACTTTGCAGATCTAAACTTTTCAAAAGTGTAGTCTGCAAACATCAGTCCTCCTCTTGAACTTGCTTAAATTTTTGCTTCCTTACTACACATGTGTATTGGTACATGATGTTTGCATTTCTCGTGGCAGGTTTGTAAATGTGCGTAATGCATATGAATTCTTTCCACGCCCTCTCAGGCTTTTCTCTCCTGCTCTACTGAACTTGTTTCCCTCCCCATTTGTGGAAAAGTGATCCTCCTGGTTCTTGTTATCCATTTTTTATTTTGCTCTTGTCTCAGAGCTCAGAGCTTCTTTCAGTTGGTCCCCATAGCATCTGAGGCTGCTGGCTGTTTCCTGCCCTCTCTAACTCTCATGGGCAGAGGCTTCTAAGATGTTATTATCTGGAGTCTGTCTCCCTGGCTCCGCCTGCTACCGAGATGCTTAGCATCTTTTCTTTTGGGCTTCCTTTTCAGCTTTCCACTTAAATCACACTTGTCCACCAGATCTCCATGTTTAGCTGTTTTCTTCTTTTGCTTTTATTCATCTCATTTCTTTTTCCAAGCACCACGTGGACACTGAGAGTGCTCGATTCCATCCTTCTATTTGTGATCCCGTTCTCGGCTCTACGCCTATATTTTCCTGTTACCCACTGGTTGGTTATCTCCCCTGTGAGAGGCCCCCTGTGCATACAAAAACAAAACAAAACAGTATTTCCCAAACCAAACTCACTGCCCGAAATAGGAGCTGTGTCCTCACAGACTCCACTGCAAGCCGTGATCTACTCAGCCCGGCCATTTGCACGTTGTAAGTGCCTTGACTTCACACCTTCTCCTGTAAGCAGTTTGTCCAAACTGCCTAGATATGTCTGGAGATTTCAACTCATCACCCAATCCTAGGTTTTCCTCTGTTTCTGTCCGCTTAGCACATTACTGAATCATTTTCAGAATTGAAAAGCTGTTCATCCTCATGCTTTCACCTGTCCCTACTGCCCTTGGGGGGAAAAAGTTAAACTCCTGAGTAAGACAAACAATGGAGCTTCAAAATTTGTTCTCTAAGGGCTGGTGAGATAGCTGAGAAGACTAAGTGTCTGCTTAGGGAAGCACAGAGACTGGGGTGCAATCCCTGCTACCACAGGCTTTGCTGCCCCTGCTCCAGGAGTACGCTGAGCCATTGACTGAGTCGAGGCATGGTGGTGCATGCTTATAATTCCAGCACTGCGGAGGTTGAAAACAGGAGAATCACTATGAGTCTGAGCTGCATAGTGACACCCTATACCGAATGCATAAATTAAAAAAAGAGATCTTTATGACTTCAACACCAATTCTCTCTGCCAGCTCCCCACTTCCACTCCAAGAAGTCTTTTAAAGCTACTTGCACCCTCCCCATACAATTCATTTTTCAGAGTTGCATCTTCCTGTTTAGCACATCTGTCTTCTCAGAATATGTATCCACAGACCCATAACCTTCTTCATCACCAACCCAATTTCTTTGAAATATACTCATAGCTTATCCTACTATGCTCTGCACATGTAGGTCCTCTTCAAAAGCACTTCTGACATATTCTTGTCTTAAAATTTGAATTACTTGAAGTTGAGCACAATTCCATGGTCCATTTCTGCACATAAGTAGTACAGCGTGTAATAAATAACAAATTACAGCTTTGAAATCAGTTCTTCACCAAATATTTGTGGCATTCCTGTATTGGAGGCGACACAACAGCTCAATCTAAATGCCATCTACCAGTAGGTTAGAAGATGCATTAACTGTAACATGGAAGGAATCTTGCAAAACCCGATATCAAATAAGTGCTGAAATTAATAAGTTGCAAAGGAATGGAGAGGTGAGAGACTCTCAGCACCTGCCGGGCTGCTCAGAAGTGGTTTGAGAGAAAGCCTAAGACTTAAGCTAAACAGAAGTGAAGTACCAAGCGGGGTAGGATTTAGACTAGTGAGCATCCAGATTTTAAGTTTTGTGAGATTGGAGAAAGGCTGGCCTCCTTTACTGCTGCCTTTAAGGCCTCACGCATCCTGGCTGCTAGTGGAAAAGTATTTGTTGAGCGGAATTTTAAACTATGCAGCTGGTGATGCAAGAAACATCTGTTTAAAAAAATGGCAGCACTTTTCCCCATTTGCCATTCCATAAAAAGGTAATTTGTGTATGTGTTTACTAGAATTCTTTCCTCAAAAGTGAAATATTGCTTCACTCGTTGGTTGGCAAATACGTGGTTCCAAGATGGAGAAGAATCCGTCTTAAATGAAGAGAATGCTATTTTAGTCCTTAATCCTAGAGCCAAATTTGAATCATAAAATGCACTTCTCATCAAAGAATTCTAACAAAAAGATTCCTGCCAATTTACTCAAGGCATCTAAATATATTTCATTGCAAAGGCAAACTCCTGCTCAAGCACATTCTCATCGAGTCCCTGCTGAGCGACAGTCACTCGGTATCATCACCCAACACTTAGATATCCTAAGACCACAACTCCATGCCATCTCAGAATTCTGAATTCTCCTCACGTTTTACTGAAAACCCCAAATTTCCTGGAAGTCCTTTATAACTGAAAACCATAATGCAAACCATGGGACAGGCACAGATGACTTTGAGTTTAAGTTGACCTGCCCCTTCTCTTTTCAAGGATGAGGAGTCTGACATCAACAGATGAAGCACAGTTAAGCAGGACTGGGCTTGGATGCTGGGGTTCTGGGGTGTTAGCTTGGTCATAAAGTTCACTGATTTGTGCTCACAGAGCATCATTTTATTAACAGTTGCAACCTCCTAACATAGGTAAATTAGGCTACTGTCAGCTAGCAGGGAAGAAGGCTGACCCTACTGCGGATGGAAATATCAAGGTCAGATGAAGCTTCAATAGTAGAACTAGCATCCAGAAGTCTTGATTCTGTTAGTGTCTCTCTGTTCCTGCCATCTCTAAGGGACATTTATTCATTCGGTACACATGAGTCAACAACAATGTAAATGGTCTATTTCCTACAATTCTTCCAGGAAAGATGTGCTGTAATAAGCAAAAGTTACAATCACCCAGTCCACCAAGTACAATGAAGAGGAAACGTACATGTCATCCAACTTTGAGATTTCCCTTAAATATCCAATTGGCCATTTTTAGAAAATGAATCCAACCAAAAGATGCTAACACTTTTAGACATAAATACAAGGCTAATATACAGGAGCACTTTCTTTTATTTAGACACTAAATAGAATTATTCATCTGTCACTTCACGATGAATACCATATTGAAAATCAAATTAACATATACAACAAAAATTTTCTTTGCAGGACTAACTCACGATCACTCAAACTTCTAGATTAAGTAAATGTCAGTCTGTCCACAAGTTCAAACATGGTTGGACAAACCCATGAATCTCAGCATGAGGCTAAGAAAAGAATCTGGCTTGGAATTTTTAATACCTGGGTCTAACCATTAACGCTGCAATCTTGTCCCACTTACAACCTGACATTTTTGCACTTCCAACATCCCATGATTTTTCAGCAACAGTTAATAGCTTTAAATAATGACACCTTGCCTTAGCTGGATCTATCTTCTGACTAGCAGGTCTTGGCATTTGTATCCACCTCAGATTCTTCTACCAAAAAACAAAAAAAATTTCATGCAGGGAAAAAAATGAACAGAACTTAAGACAAAAAAAAATTTTTTTTAAAGCTCTACTTCCTGAAATTCTGTTGGATATAAAACATCTAAATTCTTAGTGAACCTACTGCAGTAAACTCTACTTACCTCATGATGGTCTCTTTGGATTCTAAATTTGTTGTAATTTATTTCCACTATACCTTTTTCTGTGATGGTTGGAGCAAGTGAGTAGTAAGGAAGTAAGGAGAGAAATAAAAATTGAGAGGAAGAGTGCAAATGAAGTGGAGTGGAGAGGGACAAGGGCTGACTCTGCCATGTATGGGGGACAATGAGCCACGCATGACTGCAACACAACTTTGGTTTATTTACCAATAAAATTTAAACACAAGTACTTGGGACTGTGGAGCTGCAGACATTAGCACGTTTTCTATATTCATGTGGAATTCAAATGAAAACTGGTAAAAATCTCTCAAGCTCCACAAAAGTGAATGCTTGGTTATGGATGAAATATTGTCCATACAGGGGACTCTCAAAATGTGTTGTCCTGAATCATCTCGTACCCAGGTTCGATTATGGTCCTTAGATTCTATTTACAACTTATATGATAATAAAAGTTTTCCAAAGACTAAGAATGCAATCATACGTGTATAATTACTAAATTGTTTAAGATTTCCTAAGTTCTTAGGGATCTTGACATCCCTCCAAATTATCACTGATTTGGTGAATGTGTAGTTATTTGAGTTTCTTCATTTTTAAATTGTGGCTTTATGAAAACTGTATAATGGTGACAGTGCATCCTATACATGCCACGTGACTTAGCAAGTGTCCTGACTTTTAAGTCTTAATGGCTGACTTAGAAATGTTTTCATAGAAACTTACATACAGTACCTTTAATTTATCACCCATGTTTTAGAAAGCATACCATAACACATTGTCCAGGAACGTGCTGTGATTGGTTAGAATTAAAAGCAACACTGGACACTTACATCGAACTGCAAGTGAGCTGCAAGGACTTTTCCAAGTGGAAAACTTTAACAAAGAGTGAAAAAGTCACTGGAGAAAAGTTCCAAGTGGGGGAATCCGGGACACTCGTCCGGATGCACGTCTGCAGTGGTCCAACATGGGCAGCAGGGGGCGCTCTTGCATGAAGCAAACCCCCCACAAGGGCTTCACAGTTGGGGAACACAGGTTCACTCCTGGAGCACTTGCCTCCAGTCTAAGGAGGTAGCTACTAGGAGAGCTATCAATAAAATGCACCTGCTGAGGACACATAAGGAATAGCGCTGCGAAATGACCGCAGATGGCACATAGGCCTGAGCTTGTACTTTGAAAACTGGAGGAGCAGGTGTAAACATATTCATTTTGGTAAGTAAAAGAGGTTAAAAGAAGTTTATATCAATGGAGATGAGCAGGAAGTTTGCTATTAACTATAAAGTGGTGATTTCCAAAAGCAACAAGTGCGCATATGTATCCCCAATAAATGAGGTTTATTCAACCTCATTAAAATGTAGTTTGCAGGTTACGTTCTCGGTTTCTCTCTTAAATAAAAATCTCTCTTTTGCCTGACCTAACCCCAACCCAGAAAATCACTAGATAAGTTGAATTTTCTGTAGTATTAAAGCAACATCACTTCTACAGAGGGTCTCCAGAAGGTGACTACATTTTACATGGGGACACGTGACACACTTTACTCACTCTCCACCAAAACCCAAGTAACAGAACCAGGTGGATCATTTTAAAGACCAAGAGCCAACTCTGCAAGCCAGAGCACAAAATTCCAGAGCAGAATCTTCACATGTGTCTATTTTCATGCATACCCCTCCCCAGGCGGCTGGGTCCCTCCTCCTCTCAGCTCCCAAACAAAGATCTGTAGAGACATAGCCCACGCTTCAGTAACTCACCATATTGACTTCAGAAACCATATCGATGCTGGCAATGTCAATGTTCATTCCCACAGCCACAGGGGGACCTGCAAGCCAAGAGGGTCAGCCATGTGACTTCTCCACTCTAGCCAGAGTGGGCCCCAGGCATGGGACTCCTACCCCAAACTTCTCTGCACTTCTGAGCCTCCAAGAGCCCACTTCCCTGCTCCTTCGTGTACTCACTCTTCTAGGAATTGCTCTATTGACTATGCGCAGGCATGTGGTGATGGTGTGGGAGTCCAGCTCTGTCCACACATGTGACAAGTCTCAGAGTGCAAATACACACACACACACACACACACACACACACAGAGAGAGAGGCAACTCTCAGAAACATCAGTCTTTCTAGCCCAAGGAATTTTTAAAAATATTCTCAACCCCCCCCCTCCTCTTCATTCTTTCCCAGCCCCCTCTCTGAATAACTTTTAACTCTTTGAGTTCCGGAAGAGCCTGAAGGAACTTGAAATGGACACATCAATGTGTCTAGCACAGCAGCAAACGCTGCCCTTTATCCCACTGTCCATCTCCCGCCCATTTTCCCTGCCCTCCCACTCCCTCCAGTCCTCTTGCTTCCTCACCCCATGCTGAGGCTTGAAGGACAACAGAATACCCAGACATAAACCAGGGCCAGAGCAACTCTTCCAAAGTAGGCGGGTGCAAGGGGTTAATGCCACCCCTCGATCAACTGCCTGCACATCTTGTCCTCAAAAATGTTCACAGTGGTTGCTGTGAGACACGTTCACCAGTAGCGAAACTTAAGAGATTTTCATCTCAACAAAGACAGTGAAGGAATCGATTTGTGAGAGGAAAGCCCAAGGAGCGCAGTCCCCCGATGTGATGGTCCCTTTGAACAACCTCTCAAGTGCCAAATAGTAACAAACCAGCCTAACTTTGGACCAGTTTCTCAATGTAAAAAAAAAAACAAAAACAAAAACAAGGAAACACTGAGCACACCACATGCATCCACAGCCAGGCAGAGGGAGGAGAGCGCACGCAAAGCCCAAAAGACAGCTTAGCTTCCGTATAGCTGGGCTGTTTCTTATTTGCAAGGCAACCCCATTACCTCCAAAATCTGGTCTCAGACGAATGTCATAGCCTTTCAGGAGTCTATCCACCGTCTCTTTCACCAGCGACATATTACTAGGGTCATTGACACTGAAGAAAGAAATGACAGTAAACAGGCATCAGTAAGGAAGCCAGCGTACAAGGCTTCTTCAGCCCCGTGCTCAGAGGTAGGCAGACAGCTAATCAAGTGAGCAAGGAAAAAGACACTTACCTTTGTGCACAGACAGCGGCGATTATGAGGGGGAATGTCCAAATCCCAAAGTAACCCCTTTTCCGGACTCTCCACATCCCTTTAGTTTTTGATGGGGTTGAGGGTTTCACTGAAGAGAGGAGATCCAACTTAGTCTGCCCAGTGCAGTAATTCTAATGTGAGGCGCATGCGCACGGCGCACCAAAACATCAAAGGGGCAGCGGCGGTTGCCGGAGACCAAGTAGATTTCCTTGTTTAAAAAAAGAAAATTAAAGGGGAAAAGGAAAAAGCAGATGTGTGTAATATATGCATATTTAAAGACTAGAAAAATACACACCCCCCACAAGCAATCAGAGTAAAATCTTTGTTGTCCTTTCCTTAAGACAAAAACAATTGCAGCAGCTGGTAAGTTTTGGTAGTTGCAGGACGCAGGTTTGCACCTCGCGGGTGGTGGGGTGTGTATGTGTGTGTGTGTGTGAGTGTGTGTGTATGTGTGTGTGAGTGCGCGCACGGGCGCGCGTGTGTCTTCTTAAATATGCAAAATCAGATTAAGAATTTCGGCGCTCGCAGGTAGAGCATGCGGAAGACCAGTGCCTGAAAGCCCAGTTAGGGTCTCGGCAGGCTGACTGGCCGAGGACTAGGAACTTTCTTTCCTGGGCGAACAGTATCTCCTGCCTGGGGCGATGGGGGCGGGAGGGTGCGGGCGCGCGGGGTGGGGACCCAGAAGCTGGGGGCGCGGAGCAGAGCAGCCCGGGGGATTCGGGGCTGGGGGGGCGGGGAATAAAAAAAGGGAGGACGGGAGCGAAAAACAGAAAACGCTGCCTGGTCGTTTTTAGGAGTCCAGGAGCAAGCTTTTCTTCACTACTCACGAGCGATTTGCTTTCTCCTCTTCCTTGTCGCCCTTTGCCCCCTATTCCCAGAGAAGCCAACCTCGGGGTCTTGCTTTCTGGCCGTGTGACGTTCCTGACCCGCTAGTCCCGGTTATTTATAGCAGGCGGGGGAGGGGGCGAGGGGAGCCGAAAGGCGAGGCTGTCTCTCCGGTCCCGCTCTGGTTCTGCTTTGGGAAATTGGCCGTGGGCAGGGTGGGGTCTGGCTGGGGGCGGTGGGGCGCGGAGGCGGGAGGGCTGCGGGGACCTGCGCCCGACAAAGGTGCGGCCGCGCGGGCATGGGAAGGTGCGGGGGTGGGACGTGCCCGGGCCACCCAGCGCCCCACGCCCGCGTGCACACGTGCACCTCCTCCCCACCCTCCTTACCTCGCGAGCCCGCGCCGGCCGTCGACTCCAGCCGCGCGCAACCGGCGCCCGATCCCGTCCCGGAGGAGGAGGCCGCCCGGCGCTCGCGGGCTGCGCCTCCGGATAACCAGCCCGAGCCGTCCTAGAAGGCGGGCGCCGCGCACACCGGGCCCCACGACTACTCAAGGCCCAGATCTCCCGGGGTCTCCGAGCCACCTCGTCCTCTTTCCCTTCCCGAGCCGGGAGTGGTGAGACACGCGTGGCCCGAGGCCGTCCTGCCTCCTGCCCGAGGCCCGGCTCTCCGGGCTACGGCTGGAGAAGGCAGCAGGCTCGAGGCGAGAAGAGGAAGGAGCAAAGCAGAGACTCAAATCATAAAAGAAGCGTTTCCTCCTCCGCTGAAGCCTCGGGAGGGGCGGTCGGGAGGAGCCGAGACCACCCAGGCCCTGCTGGCCGAACCTCCTGGGTGGATCCGTGAAAGGCGAAGGGGCTGAGGGTTCCCGCGCTCCCACCCCGCGCCCCGGGGAAGCCCGGGAAAAGCCGGTCAAGCTTCCATTCTGGCCTCCGCCTACGGATCCAAGCTCTGCAACACTAACTGAGAGCTCCTACCCTCTCCCCAAGCGGTACAAGCATTAATTCGTGCCACGGCCCTTGCTTTTTTAGCAGTCTATTCAGTGGCCCAATTTTGTGGGTCTAGAAACTGACGTAGCTTAGCTGGGGAACTTGCTCAAGGTCACTCAGGTGGACAGGGGTGACCCTGGGACTTCACTGGAAAGGCAGCGCTCCTGACCCTGTCAGGGACCACCGCGGCTCCGGAGGCAAGGACCGCGGCCAGCTCCCCACTGCTGCTCGCCTCCCCGCACCCACGGCGTTGAGCAGAGCCGCGCGCGGACGCACCGAGCTGGTCCCACGGTCTCTGCGCAAAGGAGGGGCCGTGGGTCGTGCCGGAGTGGCGCCCAGCCAGGCGGTTTCTGTAGCACTCGGGGCTGCTCAAGCTCCAGGGAGGGGCTGCATCGTCCCCTGCACACCTGCGGAAAATCCCCCGCCTTAAGTAGGGGAACACGTGGGAGCAGTTTAGGGAGCTAATTCCAAGGGCAGTGCGGAAGTAGGAGGATTAGGTGGGAAGCAGTCCTCTGCTTCCTAGAATGGAAGATGCGCGGGAGAGTTAGGCTTTTGAGCTAGGGAAGATGCCCGGTTACAGAGACAGGTAAGCAGCCCCCCCAACACGCAGCGCTCATCCACTGCTACAGCGTGGCACGCTTCCAGGTCTGGCACGTGCAGGAACCCATGCGCATACGAACATGCAGGGCACGGGGATAACCACGTCTGTCTGCACCATCAATGCTCACACCTGTGGTCACTGAAAACTGCTTGTCTTCACTCTTAGGCCGAAGGGGAATCCCTTACACAAGCTGACTACCGCGAAAGGGAGGGGATGAACGATCAAAGTGCGCCCGAAGAATTCACAAAGTAGAGTCTGAAGTGCACGAATAATGAACACCCAGAAAACTTCTTTAGTGCTAGAAAATATCACAAGTCAGAGTGTGCCCTCTATGAGTTAGCCACGCTTTACCTGCTGCAAGATCAACCTGTTTTAGGCCCGTTTCAGTTTGAGTTGACCGAAGGAAATCCGGTGAACTCAACAGATCTCAAATGCTCTCTTTATTTAGAATCCCAGTAAAGACTCAGTGAATATGGAAGTGCACACTGCAGACCTACTATGCATAGAAAATTGGGAGTGCAGAAGGCGGGGTTATGTAAAAATACCTTACATCTCAGCTGGTAAAATAGCATAAGAATAGAAAATAAGCCTTTCTATTCAAAGTTCAGTTCAAATACTTGCTGAGTTCTTAACTTGGGTGAGTCATCTAACTGCTATAAATGTTTTCTTTTATAGCAGGGGGGAAATAAAAAAATAGTATTTCACTAGATTGTTGTTGAGCCATGCAAGAACGCTTATCATTGGTATGTAATCAATAAATATTAGCAATCCTTTCAGTGACTAAAATACCATGATTGGTTAGGAAAATGAATAAGGTTTTGTGATATTCATCTATAAAGGCTAAATGGATGTGAACTTGATGCAATCATTTTACAGCTGGCTGGAAATAAAGAAGCATACTTTTTTTTCAAAAAAAACTGAAGGCAAAGTGAAAGAATTATTGAAGACCTAAACAGCAATTAAAATGAGAAAGATGAAAGAATAATTTTTTTTTTCTATGCAGCAATAGCTCTAGGGTATCTCTTACGAGTAACTGTAACTTACATTCTTGGTTAAACAATCAGAAATCAAGTTATGCCTGAAATGGATTTTATCATACAGCAAGTCACCTCTGGACATCTCTCAAGAAAATTTTGCTGATAGGCCTGCAAAGATGAAAAACTGGAATAATCATGTGTCGCCTGAGAGAAGGGTTAGTTGTTGAGAATGTCCCCCAAGAACCCCAGTGTCCAATGAACAGGCAAAGTGTAAGCGCTCTTAGGAGATCATGCTTCAAAGTCATCTCTGCTTATGTAGCATATAATTGCAGAGGAACCACAGTTATAAACCAGCCGCCATGAGTTTCTTGTAGAATACGCATTCTTCATTTCATCCATATATGTAGGAAGCGCCTGCTTTCTGCTAAACTTTCAGACAAGCACTAGAGATGACATGGTAAATAGGCATTAACTTTGTCTTTTGGGAATTTACATTTCATTGGGGGAAAGCTATGAGAGAGCCATTGGCAGAGGTAATCTATGAATTTAAAAACACAGAGGATCTGAAAATCCATAACTGGTGCAGATAACTCAGTCTCACCACGTAGGTAAACCTGGCTGGAAGAAATTGCACTTCAGCTGGAACGTGAAGAATCACTACCCTGGTAATGGCTTGGGAAAAGAAGCGCTCCAGGCATTTCAAATCTGCAACTAGTCTGGGTATAGAGAACAAAAGGGAAACCATGAGAGGAGATGGAAAGGCCAGAGTAAGAGAATCTATTCATGCAGGGGAAGAGCTTGGGCAGGGGCACCGGGGTCTATGGATGGGCCGAAGCAGAAGTGAGACAGAGGAGTTTCAGTGGAGCCAGAGGAAGCTGGGTACGTGGGAGGGATCTGTCAGGAAGCAACTGCAGGACTCCAAGGGAGAGATGATGTTGCTCTGAATTATCCCAGTGACAGTGATGAGAAGTGACTGCAGTTGGAGGAGAGAACTAGCTAAACTTTGTGACAGATGGGAGATGGAGAAAGAGCTATGAAAAGGACCCAAGGTTGACTCATGTATTTCTAGTTTGGCTGGCTCAGTGGTGGCGGCAGAGGAGTATACATGGAAATGACACCTGGAGTTCGGTCTTGCTGGGTACCTGCGAGGAACCCCAGCATCTTGTGCATTTTGTCCTCTGTACCGGAAGCTCAGACTTGAGGGCTGGGATGGGATGGACCAAATGCAGGCAAATCCCTTGCCTGCGCTAAACTTTTGCTTATTTTCTTCCTCCATGGAAATATGAATTTTAAAATGTGATCTTTCTTTGCTCATTGCTGCATTCCAGAATAGAGCACCATAAAGATCTGTGCTTATAAATAAATGAATATGTAGTTTTCAATTCTAAAGAATGGAGGACCTATCCAAGAATTTTTTTTTTCTTTTGTGTATTTAGTACAGGGTCTACATACAGGGTCACACTACACAAATTGGACTCTTAGTGGTCCTCCGGTTTTTAGCCTCCCAAGTGCTGGGATACAGGCATGCGCCACCACTGTCAGTCTCAATCACTGCCTCAGCATGCCCCAGGTGTGGGGCTGGCACAGCATGCAGTGCTATGGTAAAAGACATCTGAAGTCATCGGAAGGGTCAAAGTAAGGTGGGTCCCAAATTTCCAAGAACTATTGCAACATCATCAAAGTCAAGGAAAAAGAGCAGTCAGGTATAGAAGGATGGGTCAGCTGTATTAATACCTTTAAAGTGGTTTTAAACTTCAGAATAGGTGTTACATAAAAAGATAAGTCAGTTTGTCTCTTTGTTATTGTGATTCTCTCTGTGGATACACACAATTCAGGAGATTTTGTTTGTTTAATTAATTAATTAATTTGGTGGGGAGAAGTATTAAGGTATTCTAGTAGTCTGCCTCCCTTTGTTGAAGTATGGAATGTGTTCTCAGCTCCACCTAGTCCCTCCCAGCCTGTACAGAGGCAGTTCCTCCGTGGAGTGGGGCACCTGGTTCACTGACCCATTTAAACATGTAAAATGTTTTAGTTATTTCAAAACTGAATTGAATAATGGCTCTGTTAGCTTTGAACATTGACTGGGATTTTTTTTTTTTTTTTTGTAATGGAAAATAATTCAGAAATAACCTATAGAAAGAAAACACACTCCAGGTAAAGGCGCATGCTTTTCTGTAAGTACAATACTGCCGGCTTGCTGCCTGCTAAGAAAGTATTGCTGTGTATAAGCTTCCCAAATCTACTATACTGTAAAAAAGAAAAACTGTGTGAAACAGCCTTATGACATACTTTATGTATGCATCTTTAATTTTCTTCTGTTTCAGAATATGTCTAGAGTTATTTAAACTTTATCAAAAATTTTATGATACTTTTATTGAATAAAATACCTTTATTTTTCTGGAAAATCTTACCTTTATAAAAAACTGGAAAATAAGTGTATCCTGAATTATCATCAATTCCTTATTAAGAGCTTATTGCCCAAGATTATTACCTTACAGAATTAAATGTATGAATTGCATATTCGTATTATGTTCTCTTCAGCAGCTTACATTAAAACTAAATCTGGGCTTGTATAAATCTATGGTCCTTGGGCTGGGGAAATAGCTCAGCTGTCTAAGTGCCTGCCTGGAAAACACAAGGACCTGAGTTTGAGGCTGAGACAGGAGGATTACTATGAGTCCGAGCTGTGTAGTGGGACCTAGTATTTAAAAAAAAAAAAAAAAAAAAAAAGAGAGAAAAAGTTAAAAAAAAAAAAAAAACAGTAAGCCTTATAGGACAGGCAGTTGTTATTTAATATTATTAGAACTAATGGTGCTGGAGAAATAGCTCAGTGGAATAAGTGCTTGCCCAGGAAGCACAAGAGCCTGAGTTCAATTCCTATCCCCACAAAAAAAAGAACTAATAATAAAAGGATTATTGTGTCACTGTTCCAAATGCTTTATATAAACTAATATCCATAATCCTTACAATATACCTGCAAATATTAATATTTTTACCTGAATTTTATTCATGAGGAAGCAAAAACAGGTCTTAAGTGGCTGGAACATCACACAGTTCATGAGAAAAAATTAAAGGATGCCAGCTTTCTGATAATCATATGACTGAAAATAAAATTCCTGTAGATTAGCGACTTCTAAATGTCTCAAATTTACTCATAAAAGTTTATATAACTGGAACAACTCTTAGCCCAGGCAGATCTCTGCTTTAGCAATCACAGGACTAATAGGAGATTTAGAGACCCAAGTTAACAGACAGGGAAAATGCCATTAGCACCACCTAGATTAGTTAATCTTCAAGGCTACAGATAGCAAAGCATTCCTCAAAGTAAAAAAATGAGATTGGTGGTCCTTGAAACGGGGGTAAAGTTGTTCTGTTAGGAAATTACCTAGACTGTGATGCCAAAGGAGAGCTACTGACATTCATATATAGCCTCAGCAGGCTATATGACAAAACGCCATATCCCCCATGTCAGGAAAAGAAAAATGGGGAAAAATTGTCTTTTAGGCCAACTACTTCCCAAAGCCTCCAGTGGGAGATGAGATCAGCCTTATCAATACAGGTGCAGATCCGAAGCTTTTGTATAAGCAGTAAAAGGGACTATGTTATAATTACCCAAGTTTTTCATCAGGTGGCTTTCTTAGGATGGTCACAAAAAGATGTTTAAAGATAAGCAATCAAATTGGAAGGTGGATTTTTTTAGAATATAAGTCACAATTCTCTGAAGTCTTTCGTAAACCTCCTTTAATGAAATTACTAATCCAAGGGCCGGTGAAATAGCTCAGCGGACTAAATGCCTGCTAAGAGAGCAGAAGGACTGGGTTCGATCCCCAGCACCACGTGCCATGCCAGCCCTGCCCTGAGAGCACTTAGCCTGGCTATGGAGACTGGGCATCTTGACACATGCCTGTAATCAATAGTGCTGGGGAGGCCGAAAGCTGGGTAGTGAGACCCTGTACTGAGTATATAAACAAACAAAGAACTACTCACTCACTTAGACACTGCAGCTAGTGAGCCTAGGGTTAGTTGGAATCCTGAAAACTGTACATATTAGCTCTAAATTTAAAAAGCAAACTGCAATATTAAAATTAATGAATGTTCAGTTAAATGACTAGATAATGCAATGCTATCTATGCATATCATTATGCAAAACTGAATTTAATTTGAAAAGGTTCATTTAATATGCATTATAGTGTATGTCAAGAGGCATTCAAAAGTTAGAGAAGTCATGGATATGATGGTCTTATGAAGCCTCAGGTATATCCAGTTTGAGGAAAAATTAATCTCTGTCTACTTCTATACAAACAATTGCAATATCCTGGTTTTTTCCCCTCTTTTTGCTTTCTTAAATCCATTAGGAAACACCATTGATTATGCAAGGAAAAATTTACCCTTTATATTGTGTCTCTGTTTTTATTATTCTCTTGGCTCGGTACATTTACTTTACTTGTATTAAACAGCAATGGTTCTAGCTGCAGTTACTATTCATAGCTAATTTGTTACTAGCTTGCTTGGTCTGTGCTGAGTACCAACAATTTATGACACATTTAATTCTTGCAGCCTTCTGTGCAGTATATTATTCAGTGTTCTTGGTGTTGTCAGAGAAACTGTCCTCAAACCGTCAAAAGCAAGTGCAAGTTACATCAAGTAACCAAAAAGGTAGGGGGTGTTTAGTTTTGAATACTGGCAAATTCAGAACCTCAAACTATTTTGGCTCCCAGTTCTGTTTTATGAAATTTGGCTTCATTCTTCAGCAGTATCTGTCTAAGATCCTGTTTGGCAACCCTGAGAGGATTAACAACTATATAACTCCAAAGTTAGAAAGGAACATACTCTGTGGGGCTTGGGTTGTGGTCCTGTCTACCACCTGTCACATCCCCTATTGGGGTGTTGCACTGCTTTCTGGAATAGAGGCTGTGGTAAACTTCATCTGAACTATGTGTGCCATGAGTGGTAGAGAAATGATTATCCAAATAAAATATCCTTAGAATTCTCTTCCCAGAGAAAAGGGAAATAGAGGCTGATAAGTTGAAATACACAAATGTGTTTTGTTACTAGGAGAGGTGTCATTAATAACCACATCTTTTGATAAAGCCATTGTGACATATGGACTCAAACTTACCATATTCACCTTACACAAATAACTTTAGGTCTAGCTAGCAAGGATGGATCAATAAATACACCCACCATGAGATTGTAATACTCATGTCCAATGTGAGAGATTCTTACCTACGTTTTGTCCATTCACAGTTGCAGTCACTCTGAAACTGTACGAAAATAGTCCCGATTCAATTGAATAAAGATATATAAATACATGCAAAAACATAAAAAAAAATTTAAGAGAATAACTAGAGATGGGAATTCCCAACAACTGATATTTGAGAAACTGTGAAGTATTAGTGAAAAATATAGTGTTAATGTTAAATAACCACATTAACTTTCATTTTACATTGTCAGTGTAGAATAGATGACTGAAATGGATGAATCCAAAACTAATCTTTTTATCTCTTGGTATTTACATAAATTTTATGCAATATTTGCATTCACAGCATAGTTTCTTAATCTTTTTAACACACATCTTTTTCTTAATAACAAAAGTATTCCTTTATGTTTTTGACTATAAGATGTATGATATTGTTGATAGAAAATGATCTTTGCTTATAATTATATTTTAGCATCTTGTCTCAGTTACTCTTCTTTTTTTTTTTTTGTCTTCTTGAGACAGGGTCTCACTATGCAGTTGAGGCTGGCCTTGAGCTCACTTTTGTAGCCCAGGCTGGTCTCGAACTCTCACCAATCCTCCTGCCTCAGCCTCCTGAGTGCTGGGATTACAGGCGTGCGCCATCACACCCGGCTTTCAGCTACTCTTCTTTTGTTGATGGTACAAATACCCATAATGAAAGAAAGGTTTATTTAGCTCACAGTTACTGCAAGTTTCAGTTCGCACTCAGCTGGCTCCAAGGCTGAGTGGCACAGAGCAGAGAGCAGCAGTTCATGGCTCCAGAACAGCAACAATGGCAATAGTCCAACAACAGCAACAGAGAGAGAGAGAGTCGGTCTCTGACTCTCTTACGTTACATTTAGGCTATCTGCCCCAGGGCTGAATGTAGTATGCACACCCATAATCTCAGCAGTACTAACACCCATAATCCCAGTGGATCATGAGTTCTTTCTTTCTTTCTTTCTTTCTTTCTTTCTTTCTTTAATATATTTGTATTTGGTACAGGATCTCAGTTTGCAGCTCAAACTCATAGTAATCCTCTTGTTTTCAGCTTCCCTAGCCCTGGGATAACAGTGTGAGGGTAGTACCATCACACCTAGTCTCAGGGGCTGGCCAGGGCATGTGGTGCCAGGAATCAAACCTGTGTCCCTGCATTTGCATAAGCAGGCAGTTAGTCTGTTGAGCTAACTCACAGGCCCTTTCTGTCTTAGTCCCACCCACCTTTGCTTCTTGTTGGTACAAGATTCTTTCTCTCAAATGCTGGTTGCAAGGAATGGAATTTAACAGATGCACTACTGGAAAAACTTTTGTTTCTGGAAACTTACACATCATTCCTGGGGCTCTACAGATGAGAATGTTATAAATAGCCTATAAGAATGTAGCTATGTGGTTTCTGTTGTTCATCTTTTTTATAACACTGGCTGCTTGGTTTTTTTTTTTTTTTTTTTTTCTGGAGCTGGCAAACAGACAAGGCCTTCTGTTGTACCAGCTATGAAATGAATGTTAACCTAGTAGTGTCTAAAGTTGCATTCACAAGACAGTTTCTATGATATAAGTCAGGAATGGATAAACTATTTCCTCTTTTATAAATAAAGTTGTACTGGGTCTAGAACACAGTCTTGACTATTTTGATTATGTTTCTGCCTGTTTGTATGATATCTCTGCAGAACTGAGTAGCCTATGCTGTAGTCCATATCCTTATGATTATATTATTGTCATTGTAAATATTTTTTCAACAAATGAGGACATTGAAGCAAAGTAATGTTATGTCATCTGGCCAGGTCTATAGGACAAGTCACAGCAAAGCTTGCTGTCACCATTAGCCAGTCTGACTCCAGAACTCTAACCACAATGCTAAGCTGCCTTGCTATGCAAGGTCATGGTACAATTGGATGCTGAAACCTCTGACTCATGCTAAATGTGCTGTTTGTTTTTAGTAGTGGTGCTAACATCAACAGCAACTCCTGGAAAAGTGAATGGAAGAAGAGGAGGAGACAAGCCTGCCAACTCAACAACGGAAGAAAATAAGACCAAATGCGAAATATATCCTGTTTAGTTTTGCCCCGTCACATGCAATCCTAAAATGTAGTCTCATGTTCTCTTCATTTTACCTCAGATTGCAAGTCATAGACACATCTGCAAACAAATGCGGAACTGAGACGCTTCACTTGGTCCTCAGCATCTGACACCCACCCTGTGTCTCTGGAACAGAAGCAATCGTGTTGTGTCGTGTCTCGCTTTTCAACCCCTTCCCACTTCCTCTGAGACTGTCGCTCTGTTTGAGCAATGTCATGAATGACAACGTTAAGAGTAGACAGTTTCGCTTTTGACAGTTCACAGTGTTGCACTGCATTAGCACACTGTGTTTTGTAGTGTTTTTCCTGTTTTAGATCCCGCTGGCATCCATCCTTTCAAAACAGAGTTTCATGTTCTTTTCTCTGAGGTAAAGACTCCCTTGGATGGAATATGTTCACATTCAAATGTAAACTGAAGAAGAAGGAAACATCTCACAAAGAGGAAGATGGGGAACTATCTTCCCATGTATCTTCCTAAAATGAATGTCAATTCTTGTTTCTTTCCCTTTCTTTCTTTCATTTTTATTTTTATTTTTTTTCTGGTAAACATTTTGTCTCTTAGTGTTTGCACAATTATATACCATGTTCTCTTGGCTTAGATAACTTGCCTTTGATCTTTACAGCTGTAATTTAACTCCTTTCCTAATGTTTCTTAATGCATGTAAAGTGGCATATAAGTTTCTTATTCTGCCCAGGTCAGAACTTCCTAACAGTACCCCTCTTAGCAATGTTTGTGGCTGTAATAAAGTTTTCTCTCTCTGTCTCTGTCTCTGTCTCTGTCTCTCTGTCTCTCTCTCTCTCTCTCTTTCTCTCTCTTTCCATCTCTCTCTTTCTCCTCTTCATTCTCCTCCCCCTTTCCCTGTTGTCTACTACAATTATTGCCTGAATTTTTAATTGTGATAGCCACTATGTTAAGTACCTAATATGTCTTCCTTAATTAAATCTTCACATTAAATTTTACACTTTAGTGTGCCACCTACAAGTTTTAGATGAGGAAAATATAGTTAAGAAAGATTAATGATCTTTCCCAAGTTTGTACAAAAGCAACAGTAATAAATTATACCAGTAAGAGAATGATGATACACTCAAGATGCCAAGTCAAGTAGCCAGGCGTGGTGGTGCATGCCTGTAATCTCAGCACTTGGGAGGCTGAGGCAGGAGGATCGGTGCAAGTTTGAGACCAGCCTGGGCTACAAAAGTGAGCTTAAGGCCAGCCTGAACTGCATAGCGAGACCCTGTCTCAAAAAGACAAAAAAAAAAAAAAAAAATGCCCAGTCAGGTTGGTTGAACTTCAGGTGGTGACATGAAACACGGTGCACAAATCCAAGCAGCAAAAGTACAGAAGCCCTCAAATGTCAGTCGTAATTGGGAAAATATTTGTTCCATGTGAGGATGAGACAAGGATTCCAGAGCTAACAAACAGACTGATGATACCCACCATTTAGTCTCAGAAATAATTACCTAGGCTGGGAAAATAGCTCAGTGGCATAAGCGCATGCCTCTCAAGTTCAAGGTCCCAAACAAGGCACCAGGAGCAGGAAGCAGGGCGGAAGGGTATGCTTCTTCTAACATCTTTCCTTAGTATGTAAGATGTAAGGGAAAAGGATTCTGAAGCAGAGAGACATGGAATCTACCACAGGTCAGCTGCACATACCAATACCTTGACACTAAACACTGCGTAGTAATTGCTCACTCCTCTTCAGAAAGGCAAGCAGCCAAGGCTCCAGAGGGTAACTATCTTACCTCCAAATCTGTGGATAGCCAGGAAAAGCTATCCCCGGGCATGGGCAGCTTTGGGAAGTCTGATGACACTTCATTGTACATTATAGGTTGGTGCCACGGCAAGCTCAAAAGCAAAATGAGTTCTAATAGTTTAGAAAGTTCAAGTCCAAAGTTCCTCCTTAGGATTTGATCAGTAAGAAAACAGTCAGAAATGAAGAAACAAGCCCCAGAATGGACTCAGAACTAGTGCTGACCTCCTGTCGGCAGGCTGTAGGCTCATTTGAAGGAAAACCAAGGACGATGGCATCCAGTTTCCTTCACCTAAATCTAAGGCAGTATTGTGAGAAATTTCTACAAATGATGTTTATAGGTTTCAACCAGAACCATGTTTCTTTATCTCATCTTTTAGATTCAAGCTTCTGTCTTATGCCATTTTCTTGCACAAGCTTAGCAGGTGCAGGATGCTGGTAATCAAATCTTTTTGCTCCCTGACTTTTCAAGAATGCTTCCAAGAGCTGGAATGACTTCCAGAGCCTCTGCTCACTCATTCACTCTCTCTCATTCCACTCAGCTACTTTGCAGACCACCCGCTCAGGGCAGCCAACCCCTGACACCGGCAGCATCACTCGTTTGTCAGTGTCATTCAGTGTCTGTTCACATGAGCTGTGCTCTTTCAAATTGTTTAACACATGTCTTCGTCCACTGACATGTAAATGTTAGGAAATGCAGTGTATTTTCCTCAACAAAGCATCCAAAATAAAAGTCACATGATAATTTTAAAATAAATGTATTTGAGTAATTGCATTTTAAAACTCTCCATGAACTTTTATTCTTTGACTCAATGTTGCATTTTACTTCCTCTAATCAGCTATAAGAGTTTCACAATGTTAAAAATTATTCTACATACCACTGTATGTATATTTGACTATTTACAACAAGTCACTGATGTAGCTATTGACCTGCTTGTGGAATACTAGTAAATATCAGAATGAAAATTTTATGAAGGTCAGATGATTGCAAACACAATTGTTTTATCAGGAAACCATACAAATATTTCTGTCTGAATATTTGTAAGGTCCTTGTCTGTATTGTCTTGGCTGCCTTTCTGTCTTCCTGCTCCCTATACTATGTCTACCCACATCATAAATCCTTATAATCTGGCTATAGCTGGGAGTTCTACTTTTTTTTTTAATTCCAGTATCAAGGAGGAATCGTATAAGAAGCATCACACACACTTGCAGTGCTTATTGAAGCGAACTGATTAAATAGACAGAAATAAAGAAAGGAAAACTGAGAGTATGTATTGATACTTGATTGGAGTCTATTAGTCCAACAAACCTAGGTTAGGAGCCACTGTTATGTGTCTTCTCTGGGAATACCAGCAGAGAACACTAGAGTTACTTGTAAGAATAATTCAGACTATGTAAAACTTACCCAAGAAAACCCACTTTAAGTAAAATATTTTCCCCGTAGAATAACAGGTCATATCACAAAATTCATCTCAAATGAACTTTTATCCTCAGGTTACTTTCTATTTCTGGGGAATTCTCTTGAATTGATATTGATTTTTCATGACTTCCTGCAGGTAAATGGCTTTCTGAAAATCGAGTAGGCTTTAGAATGGGAGCTCTTCATACTGAGTTTGTTATTTATTTTTAAGTATTCGTTGAGAACATTGAAGTGAGAAAAAAACCAATAATTCATGCAATACCATTTAGTAGACTGGGAATTATGAAAAAGATGAGGTTATTTTTTGGAATTTAAGTCACTTTATGTTCAGAAATAACTAAAATTCAATGCCATTACTAAGTCTATACTGTGTGACAGGCAGTTTAGGTACCAGAAATACATTTGATAAAACACATTTTTCCATTGTTCAAGGAAAGGTACAAATAAATAATGGAAATAAGTTATTGAATAAATGAAGTCACAAGTTAATTCATAATAAAAACTAGAATAAAATTCTTTCAAGAAAGGGGAAAATTTGAGAAAAAATCACACGGAGCCCCTGAGAGGTCAGGATATGCTACACCAACAAATTAAATACATTTAAGTTAAATCTGAGGCCTGTAACCCAAAGTATACCTCTTCAATCTAGAATGACTCACCAAGGCATATGGGTTGAAGCACTGGTCCCCAGCTCATAACACTATTGGGGAGCAGTAGAAACTTCAAGAGGTGAAGTCTAATGGGAGAAAGTAGGGCACTGATATCATCCACTTGGAAGGCACATTGGGAATCTGGCTTACCCCTCCTTTCTTCTCTGTGTCCCTCCTTCCCTCCTCCTCATCCCTCCTTCCTTCTCTTCTCCTCTCCTCTCCTCTCCTCTCTTTCCTCTCCTCTCCTCTCCTCTCCC
>PVJA010025398.1:0-17056 GCA_004027025.1 Myocastor coypus
TGAGCTCACTTTTGTAGCCCAGGCTGGTCTCGAACTCGCACCGATCCTCCTGCCTCAGCCTCCCGAGTGCTGGGATTACAGGCGTGCGCCACCACGCCCGGCTAAAATGTAGATCTTTAAAAAAAAAAAAAGTGTCCATACCTACTGCCACAGACAGCTTTGCCTACAACATAGGCCTTCCACAGGCTTGTGTACCTTACGAGACCCCTTAGGTCAGTGGTAGTAAGCCTGTGGTATGCGTGTTTTAAGACAAAAGATGTGCCGGGCGTGGTGGTGCATGCCTGTAATCCCAGCACTCGGGAGGTTGAGGCAGGAGGATCGATGCAAGCTCGAGACCAGCCTGGGCTAACAAAAAGTGAGTTCAAGGCCAGCCTGAACTGCATAGTGAGACCCTGTCTCAAAAAGACAAAAAAAAAAAAAAAGGCAAAAGATGTTAGTATATGAATTGTTTTTTTCTAAACCAAGACCCCAGCATTCAGGTTTGATTGTGATACTGGCATTTTGTAATGAATAAGTGGGTTTGAGGTTGCAGTTTGAGCACTTGTCTCAAAAAAGTTTGCCATCTCTTTCCTATGTTCAGGCCTTGTTACCCAGAAAGTGCTCATTTATGCCCCCTCCTGGTCAGCTCAAAGGTGCACGTGTGCCGCATACATGGGGAGGATAGTGGCCAGGGACGCTGGATGCTTGGCTTTGGAGAGGGCCCTGGCAGTGTCAGCAGCTCTGCAAGTGTTGTGGGGTGGGTGTTTGTTCCACTCAGCCAGAGCATTGCTGGCAGTTTGTGTGATGGTCAGGGAGGTAGAGCTGTGGGCTTTTCGTCGCCAAGAGCCTAGGGCTGCTGTTGCTGCCTTTTACTCTTTGGTTGGCTATTTTCAGACCATCTCTGGGACTTGAGATAGAAGCCACCTTTCCATTTTCTGCTTCTGATAAGGCACAGCCGCAGCTTTGATGTTCCGAGCTCCGTGCCAAGATACAACGTACACAACCTGCGGGGTTAATCCAAAAACACACTCGGCTTTCCAGTCCTGTGTGACTGCACTCCCCACCTTGTCGTTGTGTAGCAGTGTAGCTCTGAGGTTCAGCCAAGAATGGGTTGATCCCCATTATGGGGCATAGCTGTTCCTTAGGGTCATCTTTCTGTCCTGTAAAGACTTAAGAGCTCGCAAGTAAGATCCATCTTTTTTATGGTTCTGGAGTTGAACCCAGGGCCTCTCACCTGTTAACCATACACTGTACCACTGAGCTACACACCTTCAGTACCAAAAGAGCTCAGAAATTAGAAAACTCATTTAACCCTTCCTGTTTTTCTCCTTTTCAGCTGACCCCATTGCCCAGGTCCACCAAGCCTTCTGCAAGAACTTGCTGGAGCGAGCTGTAGAGTCCTTGGTGAAACCTCAGGCCAAGAAAAAAGTTGGAGACCAGGAAGAAGAGAGCTGGTAAAGTCCCCAGGCCACCATTCACCCAGGATGCACTGGGGACAGGAACAAGCCCTGGTGTTAGATTGTCCCAGAAACAGAATGATTCTTTTGTATTTATTTCTCAAAAATAGAGCTCTTTGTGAGGTCTGACTTTCTAAACTAAGTCCCTTCTCCCTACTGAGTTATCCCCTCACCAAGTGGAGCCGCTTTTTGGAGCAAGTCAGGAATTTGACTGGTTTGCTTTGCTTTTGGGGGTGAACTATCTAGAAGGGATAAGAAATAAGAAATGAGACATGGAGAGCTTGGCAAAGGGCAGATAGCTCTGAGCTGGACATCTTGGAGACCCAGTCCCTGAGAAAGCATGCCAGGCAATTGAAGTTTTACATAGGTGGTGGCCATAGGCACAGAATATGACCTGGGAGGCATAGGGTACCAAAATGATTTTGTGCAGGCCCTGTCTTGAGAGACAGTTCCAGCTGGGAGTTAGGAAACTTCTGGAAGCACATGACATTGAATGGGGTCCTCAAGGAGGGGAGGTATCAGTGTTGATTATTAGGGAGGGGAGGAGGAGACAGGATAGGCTGTTAGCCTTTGAAGGGTGAGCTTGGGGCACCTGTAATGGTACAGGGAGCAGGCCTTCGGGTGTCAGAACATCGGGACCTTGAATGGGTTTGTCTATGTTTTGGACACAGGACCTTTTCTTCTCTTTCTAGTGAATTCTCCAGTGCTTTGGAGTACCTGAAATTACTTCATTCTTTTGTGGACTCTGTGGGGTTTGCAGCGCCTCCGCTCTCTAGCAGCTCCGTGCTCAAGTCAGCCCTCGGTGAGCATCTGTGGACTGGGGATGGGCATCTGCTGCAGCCTGCCCAGCCTCCTGTCTAATTTGGGCTCAGCATTAGTTCCAAGTGCATATACAAACATCTGCTTTGGTCCCAAGATTGTGCCTGTAGTCCCCAGGTCGCCCCAACCCAGTTAGCACCCTGGGGTAGCATTCTGGGCTCAGGAAATGAAGGCACTCATCCATGTGGGTTGGGTAGGGGTGCATGATTGTCTACCCAGCCTGCCAAGGGAGCCAGGTCAGGACCCTGCCTAGATGCCAGAATGGGTGGTATATGCTCACCTTCTGCGCGTGGTAGCCTGAGGCTAGTATTGCCGTTCCAACTGAAGACTTCTATTGGGTCGTCCGTCTGACCCCCCACCACTGCAAGGGTCATAGCGTAACCTGCCAACACCTCGATTCTGCTCCTCTTCCTACATTGCCAAGGGGATAGCACATCTGCTGCCCTTCTTGGGCTTTTGCACTTCTGAGGGGAGGGTGGGGGTGCCACACTACCCTCTGCCCTGTCTCCCTAGGGAAGGAAGGACCCCAGCACAGCATCTGACCTCATGGCCCATCTTACTTTACAAGCAGAAGCGTGCATGTTCTTGGCCTTTGCTCTTGTGTGACATCCCCATGGGCTTTGTGAGGTCCTGGTATCCAAATTTTGCAGTTAAGAAAACAGACTCAGGAGAGAATTTAAACCACTCTAAATGAATCTGTTACAGATACTTGGAAGGCAGCAGGGTTTTTTTTGTTTTTGTTTTTGTTTTTATAGGTATTGGAAATTTGTGAACATTTTGTTAAACTTGTCTGTTTAATCCCAGTTATTGATTGATTGATTGATTGATTGAGTGAGACAGGGTCTCACTATGCAGTTCAGGCTGGCCTTGAGCTCACTTTTGTAGCCCAGGCTGGTCTCGAACTCGCACCGATCCTCCTGCCTCAGCCTCCCGAGTGCCAGGACTATAGGGGTGTGCCACCATGCCCAGCTCTTTAATCCAATTTTAGTCTGATGGATTTCCCCAAGCGAGATTAACAGGTGGGAGACATTGCCAGACCTTTTCTAAAAGAACACAGGTTGGGCCCAGCAGGATGGCTCAGTGGTCTAAAGCGCCTGCTTAGGAAAGCTTAGGCGGCTGCAGGGACCACGGTTCAATCCCCGGCACCACATGCTGTGCCAGCCCTGCCCTCAGGGCGGGCTGAGCCAGCCATAAAAATAAATAAATAAATAAACAAACAAAAGTTCAAAAATAAATAAATAAATAAATAAAAGAGCACAGGTCATTACGTATGAGCCCCCTGCCTGTTGCCAGGTGGTAGAGATGCCATGCACTGTGGAGCAGTGGCAGCTGCAGAGCCCTGCGCTCCACAAAACAAGTTTCCGTGGGTGCTAGAGAGTTTCTGCCATCGCCTCTAGGTGCAGACGTCATCTGCCGCTGGTGGACGTCCGCAGTCACATTGGCCATCAGCTGGCTCCAGGGAGATGATGCAGCTGTGCGCTCCTGTTTCACTGATGTGGAACGTGTCCCCAAGGCCCTGGAAGTGACCGAGTACGTAAGCCTCCTGCTTCCCTCCAGGGGCCTTGTGTGGGTTAGTGGGAGGGAGGAGGTCTGGGTGGCTCTGTTGGGGTGCAGGCTTAGGGCTCTAGGATACATGGAGGGCCATGGCAGGGGAGGGGGCACCAAGGAGAGGCGTGTAGGTGTGGTACACAGCTGACAGTCACCCAGCAGCTCCAGTGCTGCTTCTCAGGCCTTCCCCCACAGCCTCCATGCACCACAGGCTGCCAAGACGAGGGTATCTTGGTGGCTTCTACACCTGTCTTGGTTCCTTTCAGCCACCCCTCACCCTTGGGGCCCATCAGCCTTCTACAGTACAGGGCCTATAGCACGGGGCCTGAGCAGAGCACTTCTGACATTGTTTTCTGAGATGTGTCTGTGTCTGGGGGGCATGTAGCCTGTAGTGATGGGGCCCTGGCTCTTCTGATTTGATCTGAGTGCTCCTGAGATAAGCTGTAAGGTGCTGCGAGGCAGAAAGGCCGCAAGGGGTCCTGTCCTGAGTGCCAAGGTAAGCACGTCTCTGCTAAGCAGACTGCTTGCCACTCAGGAACCCGGGAGGCAGCCGAGGAAAGGGGGGCAGGCAGGTTACCCACTGTGTTTCCTGCAGTGTGTCTGGTACCCATGCCCCACTTTCATTTGAGCAGTCCCATGTTAAGTCCCCAACCTTGCTCCTGCCCTGTGTTAGCATGCTGCCCACTAGCTTTCCTCGGGAAGCTGAGGCCAAGTAGGCAAGTTGCTCACTCCTAAGCTATAGAGCTGGGCCATCGCCTCAGTGGGCATTCCACCCCGTCACCACCACACCACACGCACCATTTCAGTTTCCCCAGCCCTGCAGCCCTCTCAGTGTCTCTAGAAACATGAACACCTCTTGGCTGGGAACAAGTAAGCCCAGCAACTTTATCACCATAGGTGATAGCAGTTGGTATGTATTATAGTCATCTTATAGGTAAGGAAACAGACGCAGATTGTTGGAGCCTGAATTTCTGGTCCTAGCATCAAATGAAAGATAGGGGATGAGCTGCCCTCACTCCTGGCTGGCCCTGCAGACCTGGAGTTGGCACTGGGAACCATGATGGCAGCTTTGCAGTGGCAAAGCCATGTGTCACAGCAGTGTGGGGGATGGTGGTCATCTCTTAGGTACCTCTTGTTATTGAGGTAGCACTGTGAACTGCCTCTCCCCTTCTTGTCTCGGCCACAGGAGCCCCCTGGTGAAGGCCGTCTTTCATGCCTGCAAAGCTATGCATGCCTCACTCTCTGGGAAAGCTGATGCGCAGCAGAATTCCTTCTGCCATTGTGAGAGGGCTAGCGGCCACCTGTGGAGCAGCCTCAATGTCAGCGAGGCCACCTCTGACCCCGCCCTCAACCACGTGAGTAGGGGCTCAGCTGTCTCCCTAGCGGTGCTGGCCGCCACTCAACAGTGTCCTTGCCTGCTCCGTTTGCCTAGTTGGACACCCTTTCTGGCCCTTGGGGGCTGAAAACATTCGTGTCATTGTCTGCCCTCGCCTCCTGAGTCCCAGCCCCTGCAGGTCCTGTGCAGTGGCTCATGCAGCCTGCTGGCTCCCTGCGCTGTGCTCCTGTACTCCAGGGCCCTGCCCTCTCACACACCTCGCCACCGCCTGCGCCCACCTGGCAGGTGACTGTGGTGCATTGTAGTTGCATTGCATGTTCTGGTGGTACCGTGCAATGTTTCCACAGTGCATCCCGGACGCCCGCCCGCCCGCCCTCAGGAGGCCACCACACTGTGACACACACAACACATAGTCTTCCCCCACCCCCAAGCCCGTGGCTCTCCTGGAAGAACGGGACAAGGAGTGCAGCAGCAGGCAGAGCAGAGTGATGAGGGACATCCTGGGGTTTAGGCGTGCTGCTTTCTGGGCCTGGTCTCTGACTAGGTGAGCAGGCACTGGGGGCTTCAGGTGTCAGTAGTGTGGACACTGGGGTGCAACCAGAACAGCATGTCATTCTCACAGGGATAATGTACAGGAAGGACCCCCAAGTTAAAGGCAAGATGGGGGCTGCTGTGGAGCGTCCTGTGGTCTGCTTTAGAGAACACTGCCAGTCTTAGCTGACAAGAGAAAGGCTGAGGCAGCCTTTAGGGGTGAGGGTCCATGAGGAGCAGCTTTGAGGCAGGAGAATGAGTCTTTGAAAAGCCCAGCAGGGGCCCGGCGGGATGGCTCAGTGGCCTAAAGCGTCTGCTTGGGAAAGCTTGAGCAGCTTCAGGGACCGTGGTTCGATCCCTGGCACCACATGCTGTGCCAGCCCTACCCTCAGTCTTGAAACAAGAAAAGAAAGGAAGGAAGGAAGGAAGGAAGGAAGGAAAGAAAAGAAAAGAAAAGAAAAAGAAAAAAAAGCCTAGCAGCTGAAGACCAGATGCCAGCCTGGCCTGCTCTCAGGCTCCTCTGTGCCCACACCTTTTAAGTGCCAGCTTTTGTTCAAGGAGAAGGTTCCTCCTGCACGTTCCCTGGAGGCCATCAGCAGCTGGGACCACTGGGGTCAAGGGCCAGGGCCCCAAGCAAGCAGAGGGCGTAGGATCTGGATGACACAGTGACCTCTTTGGGCCACCATGGGGAAACAAGACCTGGGCTGGGAGAGAAGAGTCTTTTCAAGTCTGTAAACTTGAGGACAACTTGTGGCCCATTGCTGGGACGCAGTGTCTCCTTGCTGCTCCATGCATGTCAGTCTTGATGGCCTATGGACACTGTAGTCCACACCTGTAGTCCAAGAGTCCTTATGCTGCCCTGTGCTGCCATTCCCATTTTATAGATGAGGAAAATGAGGTTCTGGGGCTAAGTCCTGTGCCAGGGTCATGTAGCTAGGAAGTGGAAAACGGAGATTGAATCCAGGTCAGTCAGGCACCCAAGCTGAAACCATTGTGCAGCTCTACCTTTATGCACACCTATTTCCTCTGTTCTTCCCACCATCACCGGCCTCCAGATTCTGCTGCCACTTCTTTTTTTTGTTTGTTTTGTTTTGTTTTGTTTTGTTTTTTTGTCTTTTTGAGACAGGGTCTCGCTATGCAGCTCAGGCTGGTCCTGAGCTCACTTTTGTAGCCCAGGCTGGTCTCGAACTCTCACCGATCCTCCTGCCTCAGCCTCCCGAGTACTGGGATTACAGGCGTGCGCCACCACGCCCGGCCTGCTGCCACTTCTTAAGTGTACCTGTAGCAGGCCCGGTAGGATGGCTCAGTGGTCTAAAGCGCCTGGTTAGGAAAGCTTAGGTGGCTGCAGGGACCGTGGTTTGATCCCTGGCACCACATGCTGTGCCAGCCCTGCCCTCAGGGCAGGCTGAGCCAGCCATAAAAATAAATACATAAACAGAAGTTCTGAAACAAAAAAATAAAAATAAAAAATTCTTAATACCTTTAGCTACCTGAGCCATCGGGCCAGTCGTGGGCTCCCGTGAGGTGGAACTGGTACCCTCATACATGCAAGATTTTAGCCCTACCTCTGCCCCAGCCTATGCTGTGTCCCCTGTGTAAGCTGCTGCCCTTTAGAGCCTTGGCTTTCTCACCTGTAGCAGCAGGAGCAGATCTTCTAGCCCAGGGTTGGGGATAGGACTGGTGCTCCCACCGCTCTTTCCTCAAGGGATTCCTCGTTTCCCCGGGTGCCCACCTGAGCGAAGGCCAGTCACCTATCTCCTCCCTCTCATCCTCTATAGGTGGTCCAATTGCTCACCTGTGATCTACTACTGTCACTGCGGACAGCACTCTGGCAAAAGCAAGCAGGTGCCAGCCAGGCCATGGGTGAGACCTACCATGCATCGGGCACTGAGCTGGCTGGCTTCCAGCGAGACCTGGGCAGCCTACGCAGGCTGGCACACAGCTTCCGCCCAGCATACCGCAAGGTGAGGTCCAGAGGATTGGCAGGACAGACTGTGTAGTTGGCTGAGGTCACCTGCCAAGGCCCAGCCTTGGGCGGGGTACACATGCCCCCAGACTGGGGCCACAGCTGGGAGTGACCACACTCGGCCCCCAGACTGGGGCCACAGCCACACTCAGCAGTCAGACACTGGGTGGGAGGGTTCAGGTGCAGGATGTGTAAGGAGCTCCTGCCCTGTCACTAGGGAGCAGCTCTGACTCTGTAACTGCTCGTCAGACAGGCTCTCCCTAGAACCACATGTAGAGAATCCACTCGTGTCTCTGAGCCGCTGGGGGCTTCAGTCCTGCTGCCTGCTTTTCTCCATATGATATCTCCCTGGTCTTGGCTGCAGGCTACACTGGGTCTCTGAGGACAGTTGTGTAACTGAGCTCACTAGACTCATCATTTCCCTCTATTTTCACTGTACTTAGAGTAATGTGCCAAGATGTTTTGTTGTTTGGTTGGTTGCTTGGGGAGCGTGGCTTGAGAGCCGGTTTCACTGCAGCGCAGGTTGGTCTTGACCTTGCTTGTGTAGCCCAGGCTGCCCTCAAATTTATGACAGTCCTACCTCAGCCTATGAATGCTGTGATTATAGGTTGTGTCACCATGCCTGGCTTGTGGTGTACATTGCCAGGCTGCCATCAAATTCCTGGCTTTGAGCTGTCCTCCTGCCTGAGCTTCCCGAGTAGCTGGGACTACAAGTGTGTGCCATTTGTAACTGGCTTGTATTAAACATTTTTAAATACTTTTTTTTTTTTTTTTTCTTTCTTTTTTATGGCTGGCTCAGCCTGCCCTGGGGGCAGGGCTGGCACAGCATGTGGTGCCCGGGATTGAACCGTGGTCCCTGCGGCCACCTAAGCTTTCCTAAGCAGCTTTATTTATTTTTTTTTTTTTAAACTTTTTTAAAAATTATTTTATTTATTTCTTGCTTCAGAACCCTTGGTTGTTCACTCACTCATTTCCATGGCCGGCTCAGCCCGCCCCGAGGGCAGGACTGGCGCAGCATGTGGTGCCGGGGATCGAACCGCGGTCCCTGAAGCCGCCCAAGCCTTCCCAAGCAGGCGCTTTAGACCACTGAGCCATCCCGCCGGGCCCCCTAAGCAGCTTTAGACCACTGCGCCATCCCGCCAGCGCAATACATTTTTTATTTTTCCAACATTTTTCCTTTTTTCTTGACAGGGTAGTGTATATGATCTATAGTAACCAAATCTAACTTCCTTGCTTCATTTATCATTCCTTTGTGTTAGGATTAACATGTTTGTTTTCGTGATTGAATATTTTTATTGTTTAAAGGATTAACATATTTTACCTGTATTATTTTCTGAAAAATTTGAGTTTGATCTGTCAGGAAGGGCATAGGCTGTATTGGAAGGGAACACAAAGGAGGTCTCAGAATGTGGCCGCTGCCACAGACCATGCGCTTTGCCCTAAGGTGCTGGGGCACCTTCATAGTGTCACCACAGCCAGTGGGTAGACACCAAGATGATACTGCACACAAAATATCAATACCACAGAATAGCCTTCACTGGAAAGAGAAGTATGGCACTGCGTGGATACCTACTGTGGCCTGCCCTCTGGTCTGCTGTCAGCATGGTTGGCATCAGAGATGCCTCT
Source organism: Myocastor coypus (assembly GCA_004027025.1). Taxonomy (NCBI): domain Eukaryota; kingdom Metazoa; phylum Chordata; class Mammalia; order Rodentia; family Myocastoridae; genus Myocastor; species Myocastor coypus. The sequence continues at coordinate 9,263 of PVJA010025398.1, forward strand.
GGAAATAACCTCTCTAGCCTACCTCTTCCACTGAGCGGGTCCCACTGCCTTCTGGCAGCACTGAGGGCTGTAACTTTTGTGGTGCTGGGAATTTCACCCAGGACTTTCATCCTGAGGTACATCCCCAGCCTGATCTCTGTTTATTTATCCATCCATCCATTCATTCATTCATTCATTCATTCATTCATTCATTCATTCGTCTGTATTTAGGGCAGGCTTTATAGAGTGTTCAGGGTTTCACTACGGAGATTAGACTCAGTGATTTTCCTGTTTTCAGCCTCCCAAGAGTTGATCAGGCCAATGAGATGGCTCAGCAGTCTACAGCTCCTGCTTAGGCAAGCTTAGGCAACCTCTTCCATCCCCAACACCATATGCTGTGCCAGTCCCACCCTCAGAGCAGGCCGAGCCAGCCACAACTTAAAAAAGAAAAAAAAAACATGGCATATTTGGGCAGAGGAGATAGCTCTGTTGCATAAGTGCCTGCCTAGCAAGTGTAAGATGGTGAATTCAAACCCTGGTCCCACCAAAGAAAAAGCCAAGAGCTGGGATTACAGGTGCATACCACCATGCCCAGTCTCAATTGCTACCTCAGTGCACAGCATGCCAGGGATCAAACCCCCACTGCACTCTGCCTAAGCAGGTATTTAGTCCACTGAGCTATCAGGCTGGCCCTCTATTTTTTATTTTGAGATAAGGTGTCAGTAAATCTCTAGGTTACCCAAGCTGAGCCGGAAACCTACAGTGCTTCTGCCTCAGCCTCCCAGAGCAATGGGATTACAGGTGTGTGGCACTACACTCAGTTTGTACTTAGGATTTTTAAGAAGCTAGATACCTAGTAATTCCTGTTTACCTCAGGCATGCTGACTTGCAGCTCAATACCTCTGGATTCTGTTCCTTTCTGAAGAAACCAGAGGAAACAGGCACTGTGTGTGGTGCCAGCCAGTGGGGGCTTGACCACATTCCCTGTACGTCACCAGGTGTTCCTGCATGAAGCCACTGTACGCCTGATGGCAGGAGCCAGCCCCACTCGCACACATCAACTGCTGGAGCACAGCCTGCGCCGCCGCACTACTGAGAACTCGAAGCATGGTGAGTCTGGCCACTCCCCTCTGGCTAGATCAAGAGCGAGGCCAGCAGGGCTGGCTCTGGAGAGGGTGCTGCTGCATACAGCTCTGTGGGCACACAAGGAGACCCAGGCTTGTTCGCCGGTGGAGGGCGGGGTGGTAGCTGAGCGGTGAAGATTCCAGCCTGGAGCAGGGTAAAGGCCTGGTGAGGGGGCCTCCAGCCCCACACTCTGCCCTGAGCATGGTGTGCACCAGGGAGGGTGGGCAGTGCAGGAAACAGGTGGGGTTCAGTGACGGCAGCTGCTGGGGCAGGGCGACAGCACCTACACGCATCTCCTCTTTCCCACAGGAGAGGTGGACGCCTGGCCTGGCCAACGAGAACGGGCCACTGCCATCCTACTCGCTTGTCGCCACCTTCCTCTCTCCTTCCTCTCCTCGCCAGGCCAGCGGGCTGTGCTGCTGGCCGAGGCTGCCCGCACGCTGGAGAAGGTGGGCGACCGACGCTCCTGCAGCGACTGCCAGCAGATGATTGTCAAGCTGGGTGGTGGCACTGCCATTGCAGCTTCTTGACAGCCAGGCATGGCTCACCCCCTGCCTTTGTCTGTCACCCCCGGGACCCCCATCTCCCAGACTGTCTCCCTCTGCTCTCATCTCTCTGAGAGCTGTGGGAATGGCTTTGCCTTCTGAGCCGCTAGCGGCAAGGCTTGGGACTACTGCAGGCCAGAGGGTCCAAGCAGAGCTCCCCAAGCTTTGGTCCATAGACACCTCAGTGCATGCCCTCATGTGACCGCAGGCAGAGATGGAGCAGTCCCTTCCTGGGAGCCCCTGCCTCCAGTCCTCAGAGACCCTGCACATCCCCCCTGTCTGCTTTCTCATTTTTTACAGGCTTTCTCTCTGGAGGGCCAGGTCTCTACCAGGGACTGTGCGCAGCACACCCTCCCCCTTTTTATATGAGTGTTTTTATACCCGTGTGCTTGGGTCTGCTGTGATGCAGGGTGAAACTGCTGTGGCACCCCGGGTCTCCCTGTGTTTGCACCCTCCTGTCTGACTCAGCAGTGTAGTGCACTGCTGTCATTCTATGGGACAGCAGGAAAGGAAGGAGCCCAGTCTGGGAGGTGCTTGGGAAGCAGGAGTAACCCTGGGGATGGGTAAAATAATGTTGGCATTATTTTTTAATTTTTTACAAAAATAAATGGTATCTTATTTAATTGTCCTGTTCTTCCCACTCCCTGCCCCTGGGACATCAGTCCAAGCTCAGGGTAGGCCAGGGGCTGGGAGGGACGAAGCCAGCTCTTGAGCCTGGGGACCAGGAGTCTTCAGTGCAGCTTGGTTCCCTCCTACCCCTACCCCAACTCCTACCTCCACTGCATATTTTCATTCCTAATTCTTGTCTTAAAAATGAGCCAGGGTAGGGCCCGGTGAGATGGCTCAGTGGTCTAAAGCGCCTGCTTGGGAAAGCTTGGGCAAGCTTGTGCGGCTTCAGGGACCGAGGTTCGATCCCCGGCACCACATGCTGTGCCAGCCCTGCCCTCAGGGCAGGCTGAGTCGGCCATAAAAATGAGTGAATAAACAAATAAAATAAATAAAATAAAAAATTAAAAAAAAATGAGCCAGGGTAGCAGGGACCAGCCCCAACCCTCCCCAGTGACAGCCTCTGCTGGCTGGGCGCCAGGACTGAGGTCCCTCACCTTGATGGGGGATCAGTTCTGGATCCCCTGGCTCAGTGCCTCCCTGGTGATTTACCCCAAGGCTGAGGCCCTTGTACCTCTGAAGGGCCAGGAGTAGGGTGTGGCTGCATAACGGCACCCTTGGTCAGCTTGGACCCCGTCCATTCTCTGTCTCTCACCCCTTCCCGCCACTGTAATTTATGCACCCTGCCCACTAGGGCAGCGCAGCCCTTGTGTCACATGTATATACTGTGCCTTTTCCCCTTACTGGTTTTATTTGAGGGGGTTGGTTTTTCACTGAAAAAGGGGAATACAGAAACAGCTTCCTTGATGTTCAGTCATTACCATGTCTTGGACATTGGTTATTCAATAAATACGGATTGGTACCACCCGACATCTGGTGTGTGAAGGTCTGTCATGTGACTGTTGTGGTGCAGGCCAAGAGACTGCACGACTTGGCTGGCAGTGGACAAGGACCCAGAGCCTCCCAGTACCTTCAGCCTGCAGGACCATCCTTGCCAACTAGTGTGCCTAGCTCCCTGGTACCCACACCTGGTACCCACTCCCTTCCCATGGGCAGATGAGAGCCTGGTACGAGTCATCAGCAGTGCTGCTGGGGTTAAAGGTCACTGAGCCAGGTTCTAGCATGCTCCCTGGATGTACAACTGGTGGCTCGTCTGGCAGCAACAGCTATCTGGGGGCTGAGTGGCCCAGTCCTAGTTTCTCCTTTCCTCTGAGCCACTCCCTGGCCTCAGCCCGCACTTCACTTACACACGTGGGGCCGTCCCACAGTTGCACAAGCTCACTAGTTAAAGTAGGTAACCACACAGGAAGTACTGGTGTGTGCTAAATGCCTAGCGACCTGCTTAGGGAGACCACAAGGAGCAGCTGGATAGTGTGCTGAGCCCCGCAGAGCTGGGGACCCCACTGCACAGCTAGCAGCCCTGCTTACCTCCCTGAGAAATGGCTCAGAGCAGGTCCCTTCCTGAGGAGCAGCTGTGCGGGGCCACATCCTAAGGAACAGAACAACCAGGAGGGGCCCATTGGTAGGTCTTGCCCGCTGCCGTGAGGCTACCACCCAGGGCCTATAGGAATCTGCACACCGTAACTCAGCACCGCCGCCCTACCCCCAGCTCTTCTCACAGCTCTGACACGAACCCCACCCAGCCTGGGGCGACAGTGTGCACTTTGCTACAAGCCACCAAGGCAGGACCATGGGCTCTGGGGTCTGCTCTGGAGCTTCTGGGTCCTGGAAGGGGTGAGGCTGACCATACCCTGGAACCTTCCCTGCCCTCCCCTACACTGCCCTTTCCGGCTGAGTCTTTGAGGTCCCAACCCCAGAGCCAGTTTGGTAACCCTAGGTGGGCTGTTTTACTGCACAAGACACCCCTAGGGGGGTTTACGAGGTCTACATGAGACCACCACCTGGTAGCCAAAACCAGAATCATCTCTGGCTGCACAGCAGGGAGACACCTGCCTGGGTGGCATTGTCGTGGTCACGCACTTCAGCTGGTTGCGGCTCAGGTCATGGTCTTCTCCACTCCCCCCACAGCGCCTAGCATGGAGTTAACCTTGGAAAGAGGTACACAGCCTATGGGCACCAGGAGCCCTGGCAGTAAGGAGACTGCCATGCTGAGCAGATGGGGTGCAAGCACCTGACAGCGTGCACGTGGCTCCCTCCCCTGTCCCGGAGCAGCTCTTGGAAGGGGGAGGGGCACCTCTCCTGATACCAGATGTCCATAAGGCCCACATCCATTAGGGGGGTGGCCCTGGGCCAACCTGGCCAAGCAGCCTGTGGAGCAGGACCCGGCCCAGGGCCAGACTGTCAGTGAAGATTAGCGAGGCCAGGCCCACAAGCAGTGTGGGTGACCGGACCAGGTGGGTGCTCTGCTCACCTCTCATAGAGGCTCCAGTCAATCCCTGTACCAGATGGCCTGGGATCCAACAGCTCTCCCCAGCCAGATCTGAAAGTGGCTGAGGTGTAACGCCCCTCCTCCCGGGGCTCCTACCGGAGGGAGCATTGAGCCTGGCACTCAGCCTGGCCCAGGCACCCCTGCCTGCAAGCTCGGGAGTGAGCCTCTGCTCTTGCACATGCTGTGCCCTCTGCCTGCACTGCCGTCTGTCCAGTCAATGACAATTGTGCCACTGGCGCTGCTTGGGGCAGAAACCACTTAGGGTTTATTTACACGGGGAGCGAGAACAGTTGGTCCCATGGACAGGACCACTGGCCCCAAGGCCTCCAAGTCCAGTGGGGGAGCACCAGAGCTCCAGGCCCTCGCTGCAGGGGAAAGGTCCCTGCCTCACACGGTGACCTCAGCTTTGCTGTTGGTGCTCAGGTGCCGGGGCCCGCGGCCTGCGCCGCTGTATAGGCCGGAGTGCTGTGCATTGAAGACCTCAGGCAGCTTCTCCACACTGAACTGGCGCCGGGGTGTGTGGCCAAGCCGACGGGCTGCGGGGGAGGCCTGGGCCGCGGGAGGGCCGCGAGGGGCCGGCCGGGCGGGGCGGCCTGCGGTCCACGCTGCGTATGGGACGGGTGGAGTTGTCCCTGCAGGAGGCGCGTACCCTGGCGGGGCCCAAGGGCACGCGTCCAGCAACGCAGGCAGGTCGTCAGGGGTACGCAGGGCCCGAGCCGGGAGGGTCCTCGGGGCCGGCTCGATGGTGGGAAATCTCGGGTAGAGGTCCTGGGGCGCAGCCTCTAAGGGGACAGGCGAGTGGGCGGGTTCAGCGCACGGCCGCGGGACGCCAATTGACTGAGCCTGGCAGTCTGGACAGGGTCAGTTTTGCACGCGACCCAGAGCGTCGAGCTGAGCAGCTCCGCTTCCTGGTACACCCGTGTGCCACGCGACCCAGAACTCACCTGCGGCCTTCAGAGCAGCTGCCTTGAGCGTGGCAAACTTGGCGTAGTCGGGCTGCAGTGTCACGCTGCCACCGCCCAGCAGCCGAGGACCTCGCGGGGCTCCGGGGGTGGCTGAGCCCAGGGGTGCGTTGTTGAGGCGTTTTTTGTCTGCAGGGAGGGGAAATCAGATGAGGCCCCACACGGGCTCCGCACTCGCCAACTGCGCCCCTGCCCTTCCGCAGTGCACCTCTCTAGCGTGAACAAGGTGAAGTCTGGCTTTGAGGACCAAATGTCAGGCAGGGAGGAACATGGTCTGGCTCAGAAAACTACAAACAATGGTACCCAGCCCAGGGGTCCACTGCCCTGATGGACAGCTCAGCTTGGCTGACCTGATTGTGTGTGTGTGTGTGTGTGTGTGTGTGTGGGTGATTGTCTGGGGACAGAGCAGCAAATCCTGAATCTGGAGCCTTCCTAACAGAAGCAAAGCCCCTGAAACTGAAGTTCCAGAGGGCCCTCTCCACCAAGGGCAGTGAGCCCTTGTTCAGCCCCCATTCGGATACTGAAGAACCTGGCAGCGCTATCCAGGAAGCAGCAGCTGTGAGCCTCCATCCCCAGCCCAGCAAGCAACCTCCTCCTACCCCCATGGCCTGTTCCATACCTGTTCTGGACCCAGCGCCCCTCACCTGTGCTGTTGTGGGGGGATCCCTGGGGGAAGCCATCGCCCATCTGCACCTGGACACAGCTACCCAGGGGTGGGCCCAGAGGTGGTGGCAAAGGTTCCTGGGGCCCTGGCTGCTTCAGAAGTTCTGTCAGTGTCCTGCAGGGACAGAATGATGAGGGACAGCCCTCTCTGCCTCCTCCCATCAGTCAGACTCTGGTCTCACACCAGCCACCACCAACACACTGAATGACCCTGGGCAGCTCTTCAGCGTCTCTGCGCTCTCTCCGTTTTCTCCTGCTCTTGACCTTCGGTGTCCAGTTTCCCCTACCAGACAAGTTCGAGACCTATCAGTGTCCCCGAGGGCCCCAGGATGGCCACTTCCCTGCTCAGGTCAGGAAACTCAAACTGGGGCTCTTTTCCCTTCCCCCACAGCACATACTCCCCAGCCCTGACTCAGCCTTCAGTCACCCCAGCATAAACTTCTGCTTGTGGTATCCTTTCCTCTGATTCCTGGCTTCTTCCATAAACCTATTAAGGTCAGAGCCCCACTGGGCCCTCCTCCAGGAGGACCCTTTACCTGCATCCTGCTGCCTGAACAGGCCCGGCACACAGAGGACAAAGGGAGCCCAGAGACGTGCCCTTGGCAGCCCAGCACCCAAAGGCTGTGTGACCTAAGGCAGCTGCCTCCTTGGGTACCCAGGACACCCAGCCCCCTCCCAGCTGTGACAGTGTCTCACTGAGCCTTCCTCACGCACAGACAAACTCAGCTTTCAGCCCAGCTGCCTGCAGCACCCAAAACCCATGATTTTCTCCCACTCGACCTGACCCTCCTCCTGGGGCTGGGACTATGGCTGACTCACTGGGACACCTGGGGTAGCAGAAGTTTGGCTGTAGGGTGACAGAATCTGCAAGTGTCTGATGTCTGCAGCTCACCCTACAGTCTCATCTCTGGGCAAGCTCTGACCAGGAATAACTGTTACACCCCCAGGGCCTTTGCACGGGCTTTCTCCAGCTGACTCTGGTGCCCCACACACCCTCTCAGAAGCATGCCCTGGTCATTAGCCCTGGCATGGCAGAATGCGGGTGAGATTTGCAGAATGTGGGCAAGGTTCCAGATAGCCCTACCCATAAGTCTAAGTCTGATTTGAGGTGTCACCAGAAGAAGAAAGATTTAGCATGTTTTCCAACCAAGGAAGGGGCTGGCCAGAGTCATAACCAAATTTATAGATGAAGAGGCTTCCAGGGCAAACAGGTCAACCAGGTTCCTCCAGCCACCCTTATACCATGGTGGCCCTCAACTTCCACTGCTCCTCCCTCCCCAAGGACACCCCTCCCCTCCCCAGTGAGGCTTGCTTGCCCAACACAAGGGACTGCAAACAACACAGCCAGCTCCTGCCCTCCTGTACCCAGGACCTCTGCACATCCTGTAGCTGGAGCTACAGCCCTAGCTCTGGCCTCCAATGCCCAACCACAGAGGGTGGCCAAGTAGTCTGAGGGCAAGGAAACCCTCAGCCCTGGAGCTCTAGGGCCCAGGAAGCAAAGCATCCACATCTGGTCCACCAAGCC
>PVJA010025398.1:17156-30920 GCA_004027025.1 Myocastor coypus
TGGCCGGCTCAGCCCGCCCCGAGGGCAGGGCTGGCGCAGCATGTGGTGCCGGGGATCAAACCTCGGTCTCTGAAGCCACCCAAGCTTTCCCAAGCAGGCACTTTATTTTTTTTATTTTTTTTTTTATTTTTTTTGTGGGACCAGGGTTCGAACTCACGACCTTGCACTTGCCCAGCAGGCACTTGTGCCTCGGAGCTGTCTCCCCAGCCCCTCAAGCAGGCTCTTTAGACCACTGAGCCATCCCGCTGGGCCCCAAGAATTTATTTTATATATTTATTTTTTTCTTGTTTCAGAACTTTTGTTTACTTATTTATTTTTATGGCCAGCTCAGCCTGCCCTGAGGGCAGGGCTGGTGCAGCATGTGGTGCTGGGGATCGAACCACAGTCCCTGAAGCATCCCAAGCTTCCCCAAGCAGGTGCTTTAGACCACTGAGCCATCCCGTCGGGCCCCTCAGAACTTTTATTTGTTTATTTTTATGGTTGGCTCAGCCTGCCCTGAGGGCAGGGCTGGCGCAGTATGTGGTACCAGGGATCAGAATCGAACAGTGGTCCCTGCAGCCGCAGCCACCTGCAGGCCCTTTAGACCACCGAGCCATCCTGCTGGGCCCAGGGCTTCTCTTCTAAATGCCAGCCTGTTGCACTTAGTGGTATCAGCTGCTGCATGTCCAGAGGGCTGGGAGCCGGTGGATAAGACAGGCACAGGAAAAGCTCAGGAGTGCAGGGGTGCATAAGTATGGGCTGGGTTTGAGCCCCAAGACCAGAACACAGAATCTCAGAGATCCCATCTGGCTGAGGAAGGGAACCTGGGTTCCATGGCTCCTGCCTCAAATCAAGCTCAGAATTTAAAATTTAGGGGCCCGGCAGGATGGCTCAGTGGTCTAAAGCCCTGCTTGGGAAAGCTTGGGTGGCTTCAGGGACCACGGTTCGATCCCCGGCTCCACATGCTGTACCAGCCCTGCCCTCGGGGCGGGCTGAGCCAGCCATAAAAATGAGTGAATAAACAAACAAAGGTTGGGGGCCGGGCGGGATGGCTCAGCGGTCTAAGGCGCCTTCTTGGGAAAGCTTGGGCGGCTTCAGGGACCGCGGTTCAGATCCCTGGCACCACATGCTGCGCCAGCCCTGCTCTCGGGGCAGGCTGAGCCGGCCATAAAAATGAGTGAATAAACAAACAAAAGTTCTGAAACAAGAAAAATAAATAAATAACCAAACAAACAAAGGTTGTGAAACAAGAAAAAATAAATAAATAAATAAATAAAAGAATTTAAAATTTAAATAAAGGTCAGAATCTAGCCAGCACAGCAGGTTTGGCGGTGCACACCTGTGATCCCAGCACTCTGGGAAGCTAAAGAAGGAGAATTGCAAGTTTGAGTCCATCCTGGGCCACTCAGAGACTCCCAGAGACCCTGTCTCAAAAATTAACAAGGGCTGAGGATATAGCTCAGTGCAAAGGCCCTGATTCAAGCCCTAGTACCAGGAAAAAAGAAACAAAAAGGATTCAGTCAGCACCTGGTTGGTCGCCCCCACACCAGCCCCCTTTCTAACAAGACAGCTCCCGACCTTCACTTGCCAGCTATTGAGTAGGTAGAGGGGCTTCTGAAACCCCCGAGAAGGAAGGTCAGGCCTGAGTCACAGCTAGCCGAGGGAGGAGAGGGATGGAGAGAGAAAGGGAGGGGGGATGGGAGAAACAAGAGGGAGTCAGGCTTCTCTTCCTCTCAGCTCTCAACCCCCATTACTGAGACAGCCCTGCTCCCCTGCTTGGACAGTGGGGCTCGGTCCGGCCTCCTCCCCTGGGCACTAACCTTGTAACCTCTGCAGGAGGCTGGGACTGCGGGAGGGTGGCCCAGCCACGCAGTGCCCGGCGCCTAGGCGGCCGGAAGGTCAAGGGGAGACAGATCGGTGTATCAAGTGTCCACTCCGAGAAGTGGGGGTCAGGAGAGGCAGTGACATGGGAATACACCAGGAGAGGGGGGCTGCGGAGAGGCCCAGACCCCAGAGTGGAGTCCGGGAGGGCTGTCCGTGCGCGGTGGCTGGGGGTCTGGGACCACAGACGACGTCTGGTCCTCGCTCACCTGGTCACCGTGCGCCGCGCGCGCGTGCTGTGAGCCCTTTCCAGGCCCAGGCGCACCCCGATGCCGACCAGCACGAGTAGCGCGGCGACGCCGCACACCGCGTAGACAGCCGTGTGGCTGCGCTCGCGGCCGGGGTCCCGGGGCGCGGCGGTGTCGCGGGCGCGGGCGGGCGGGCGTCCGGTCTGCACCCAGGCGGGCGTGTCGTAGTTGGAGCAGCGGCTCTGGTCCAGGCGGCGCGGCCCGTCGTGGCAGCAGAAGCGGTAGCCGCACGTGCCGCAGCAGAAGCTGTAGGCGCCCGAGCTGCAGTTGAAGGGTGGGTCCCACTGGCCCATCACGTCGTAGTAGCCGCGGCAGCGGTCGCCGCCCGCCGGGGCCGCGGTGCTGGGCGCCGCCGGCTCCTGCGCCTCGGGGGCCCCCGCGCCGCCCGACGGCGGCCGCGCCAGCAGCAGCAGGGCCAGCGCGAGCGCGAGCCGCAGCCGGGGCCCGGGCGGGCGGCAGTCACCGCGCGGTCCCCGCGCCCCAGCCCGCTCCATCGGGCCCGCGCCGCCGGCTACAGCGGCCCGCGCATGGCCGCCCGCCGCGGCTCCTCCGTGCTCGCAGGGGTCGCGCTGCCCCGAGGGCCCCGCCCGGGCGCCTCCGCGGACCCCACGGCGGGCGGGCGGCGCGCGGGGCTGAGCCGCGGCGGGCGCGTCCTCTCCGGGCTCCCCTCGCGCCCGGCCGCCCGCCCGCCCGAGCGCGGTCCCCGGCTCCTCCGCGCCTCGCACGCCTGTGCGTCCCGGGCCGCCGCGCCCGCTGCCTGCCCGCGCTTGCTCCGGCTCCCGCTCCGGCTCCGGCTCCGGCTCCGGCTCCCGCTCCCGCTCGGCGCGGGCTCGGCGGGCGGGGGAGGCAGCGCCGGGAGGACGCAGGGCGCGGGGCCGGGCGGGGGAGGAGCGCGGCCGCCGGGGAGGAGGGAGCGGGACACGGGCCGGCGCCGCGCGGGGCCCTTACCGACGCCCGCGAACGATCTCCAGCTGGGCGCTCCCGGGAAACTAAGTCCAGACGCCCGTGGGCTGCACAGGTGCGGCCTCTCAGTCCCCCCTGTCGGTTCTAATTGACACGAGAGGGCCCCGCGCCCCTCCACACTCCTCGATCCCCCAAGCCCGGTCCCTGGGAAGGAACTCCTGGCGAGACAGAGCAGGGGTGTGAGGCTGAATCTTCAGCCCAGACTCACCCGAGGGCGCGCGCACCTGGCTGGGGTCCCAGGTTGGCTCCAACCCCGCTGCGTCGGCCTCCTGCTATTTACTCTCCCCTCTCCGAGTGCTTTCGAAACGGTGGAAATTAGGCCAGCCTTAGCCTTCGAAGAGCGAAGGCTGGGGCTGGGGCTGCGCCAGGCCTTGGGGCAGAGACAGTGGCCAGGTGACACCCAGGTCCTTTCATAGGTCAGGGAGAAAGAGGCAAAGGGTTGGAGCTTGGCCCTGGCCTAGGGAGTGGCTCGGTCGTGTATTCCGAGTTCGGTTGAGGCTATGCCACAGCACCTGGCTTCATCCTCCTTCATTTTCTCCGTTTAAGATCAGATACTCCCTTGAGCCCATGCTGTGCCTCCTGCCTGTAAATCTTGGCTATTGGGGAGGCTGGGGCAGGAGAATCTCTTCAGCCCAATAGTTGGCAATCAGCCTAGGCAACATATTTTACTTCAAAAGTAAACCCTTCTCCCATAGCAGATTGGTAATCTGCTTTCTCCACACAGAAGGGGTCAATATGACACCCTCACTGTCCAGAAGGGGACGTCAGGAGGAAGCAGAAGGACTTGGGTGCCAATTAATCCCCAGATCAGGCCTCTAATTGCTGTAAGAGAGAATCTGGGCACCCTGGAGTCCTCTCTGCTCCCCTTTCTACCCCTCTTACCAGTCTACTGGGATCCGATTATAAGTGGAGATGGAGGAGGAAGAGGAAGGATTTACATGTTAAGGAGGATCAAGTCCTCGGTCGCCTGACTGGAGGGCCTGGCAGGCTAACTGCAGATATTAGTGGCTAAAGTGGGAATGAGGGCACCCCCCCCCCATGTCTGCTCTGTCCCTTCACAGGTCACGCACATCCCACCCAACTGCAAGACCCTGTCCCCATCCCAGCACTTTCCTTGTCGTATTTTAGAAGAAAAAACGTATGAGCAAAGGCACAAAAGCCTTAATCCCATCAGCCTTAGAGACAACCACCCTACAGCTTGCCACAATCTACATCCTGTTTTTTTTTTTGTTTGTTTGTTTGTTTTTTTTTGTCTTTTTGAGGTCTCACTATGCAGTTCAGGCTGGCCTTGAGCTCACTTTTGTAGCCCAGGCTGGTCTTGAACTCCCACCGATCCTCCTGCCTCAGCCTCCTGAGTGCTGGAATTACAGGCGTGCGCCACCACGCCCGGCTATCTACATCCTGTTTTATAACTGGTTTTTTGTTTGTGTTTTGCTGTCTATCCTTCAACTTTTCATTTGTTTCTGTTTGAAACTTTGTGGCTGGACTCTGTAGCTTCCCTAAGGGGCTTTTCTTGGCAATGAGATGGCCACCCCAGGTCCTCTTCTGCCTGCTCTGGGGGTGGCCACCCCCTCCATGTCACTAGGCACTAGACTTAAAGAAGAAGCTTAACACTGCCCCTCAGAACTGTGACTTCTTCCTTGACAGGGTGACCCAACCATTCCAGCCTGATGCTCTCCCTGAACTCTGTCCCTTCTTTGGCCTTTTTTGTTTTTTTATTAATTAATTAATTAATTTTTCTTTCTTTCTTCCTTTTTTAGATTTATTTATTTATTTATTTATTTGTCTTTTTGAGACAGGGTCTCACTATGCAGTTGAAGCTGGCCTTGAGCTCACTTTTGTAGCCCAGGCTGGTCTCGAACTCGCACCAATCCTCCTGCCTCAGCCTCCCAAGTTCTGGGATTACAGGCGTGCGCCACCACACCCGGCCTAGAATTTTTTATTTTTTATTTTTTTTTCTTGTTTCAGAACTTTCATTTGTTTATTTGTTTATTTTTATGGCCAGCTCAGCCTGCCCTGAGGGCAGGGCTGGCGCAGCATGTGGTGCCGGGGATCTAACTGCAGTCCCTGCAGCCGCCCAAGCTTTCCTAAGCAGGTGCTTTAGACCACTGACCCATCCTGCCGGGCCCCTTATTTATTTTTCTTAAACCTCATTTATTTGGTTGTGTTATGGCTGGCTCAGTCCACCCTGGGGTGGGGGTGCACAGCATGTGGTGCCAGGGATCGAGGAGCGGTCGCAGCGCTTGCCTTAACTTTCCTCCGCAGGTGCTTTAGACCACTGAACCATCTCGCTGGCCCATCTTTGGCCCTTCTTATCCCCACTCTCCTGACATTGGGCCTTCTGGCAGCATCTACCCCTGTCAGTGCCAATCATGTCCTGTACAGTGACAACCATTTGTCCAGTGAAGGAGCTGGACTGCACCCTGCACACAGCTTCCATTTCTCCCATCTTGGTTGGATTCTGTGGGCAGCAGGCCCTCAGCACTCTCTCTATGACCATCTGGGGGAGTGGGGGTGGGAGAGCCAGCCTCACAGACACTGCCTGGCTGTTCCATGTCCTGGACCGGAGCATCCATGTGGCCAGCACTGCTCTCCTCCCCACCACTGTGCCCAGCCATGTGCTCAGCAAGGGGATCTAGCAATGGCACAGCCTAGCAGAGGGGTGATCCCCTTTGCCATGAACTTTGGGGGCTCTGAGCACAGCAGGGTCTAGAGCATAGGTCTCTTGTCTCTTCTGCCAGCCCCCCTAAGCCTGTGTCACCAAAAATCATCCATTGATCCAGGCTTAAAATAACCCCTGGCATCTGCAGTGAGCCCCAAGGGGCGGGCAGAGGAGTGGAGCTGAGTTTCTGAGCCTGAAGGGCACCCACCCCACCCCCAGCTCCCAGCACTGGCAGCTTGGGTGTGCTGTGGCTGTGAGTGAGGGCAGGTGGGGAGCCAGCACAGTCATACATGCACCCATGTGGATGTGCCCGCGCATGCAGTCTCCCCTACTGTCTGGCTTGCACAATATAAGCCTGGGTGGAGTCCTGAGAGGCCGTGGTCATTAGGGAAAACCTTGGGCTTTAGGGTCCCTATTTTAGGTGGTGGGCACCAGGCTGCCAGCTCTGCCTACCCTGAGAGAGGGTTTAGGATTTCTTAGAGAAAAACCCAAGACCCACGGGAGGGTAGTGACTTGCTAGGACTGGCACAAAGTCAGGGTCTGGCCTGGAGTCTGCACCGTGAGCTCCAAAGCTGCTCTCGGGTCGCCTGGTGAGGACAGAGCAGCTGGAGGGCCAGTGGCGCTGGGGAGGCATGTCCTGCCCCTGACAGTAGTCCCCAGCCCAGCCCGCCATGCTGTTCCCAATGCCAGGATGGTTGTCATTCCTGCACACTTGGGGCTGGTCTATCTTCCAGGGCCTCAGTTGTCTCATCTGCAAGGTGGGCAGCCAGCCTCTCAGTGACAGGGCTGCAGGGAGGGGACAGCGGCTCCAGGCCGGGGAACACTGGGTACATGCAGCTTCCTGGGACCTTTGGGGCAGAACCTAGTGATTGTGGCTGCAGATGCCACTCCCAGACTGGAAGGACCTGCTCCCTAAAGCCACGTGCTTCCGTTCCTCCACGTGGAAGGTTAGCTGCTGGCAGAGGTTCTGGGGAGGGCACAATGGACTCCCCTCTAGTGCAAATGCGGCACCAGGAGGGGGTTTGGAGGGAGGGTGCGCGGCTGCTTTTGTCTCCAGAGAGTAGCGTGACTCAGCCTCCAGCTGCCCGTAGGAGGGAGGGGGCGCCGGGACTCCTGAGGTCGCGGGGAAGCTGCGGCCTTGGGGAGCTGGGAGCTGAGGCTTGGCCAACCCCGCGCACGCTCTGCTTGCACCCTGCCTCGGGAGTCTCAGATAATCCCTCAGCCCGAATCCACTCCATCAGGCCGTCCGCAGGCCGGGGTGGGGTGGGGTGAGTGTGGGAGCGGTGAGGGAGGTAGGGCGGGAGAACTGCACCGACCACCTCGACCTGGCCCGACAGCAGCCAGGACAGGGCACGTAGTGCCCCAATTCTGAAGATCTACAGGGCTCCACCAATTCGGAAGATCAGAGCCAGGATGCGCGTGGCGGGCAGCCACGCCCCGAAGTTGTGGCAATGGCCCGCATCCCAGGCCCTCTGGTTCTAGTTGCTTTCTGCAGGACGCGTGTAGCAACAGGGACCCTAGCGAGCTCTGAGGTCCGGAGGGGGCAGACCGCATCTTGGCCCCGCCCTTCTTCGAGCCCCTCCTCTTTCCTCCTCCTGGCGCCGGGCCCCACCCCTCGCCCGCCCCGCCCCCTCCGCCCCATGACCCAGCTGCTGGTGGTCAGGGCGGAGCTGACCGCAGGAGCCGCGCAGGTCGACTTTCACCTGCCGCGTAGTCACTGCAGGGTCCTGGTCGGGGTTGGACCCCAGATTCGTTGCAGTTTTGGGAAGTGGAGATGCTCAGTGGCCCCCTGGGGCCCAGTCTTCTGAGGATCGATCCATCGTACCCCACAGCCCTGGAGTCCGGGCCGGCTATGCCAGCGTCGGTATCTTCCCCAGTCCTCACCGACTGTCCCCGCGCCTCAGGTGGTCGCCCTTGTGGAACTCCAGCCCCTCCTGCTCCCCAGGCCTGCGGACGGCCTTCCGTAGACCTGGCCCTGCAATCCTACGTCCCTTTAATCTTGTACGAGACAAGCTGGGGCTCTTCCTGCTGGGAGGCTCCCTGCTAGGACAGGCCAGGGTCAGGGCTCCCTGACCTCGAAGCAGGATGGCATCCCCAGCTTCACCCAGAGCCATGGGCCGTGGCTGCCAGGCAGGAAATGAAAGGGGCCTGCAGGAAACTCCAGGAGGAACCGAGACTTCGGCCGCCCTACCCCCACGAACCCTGGGGACGCCAGGGAGAAACCAGACCCTCCTCCAGAGCTGACCAGATGCAGCCCCTAGGATTGCTTCCCTCCATCCCCGCTTCGACAGGCAGGCCTTCTGGAGTCTGTCTCGGGCCCCTCACCGCAGCGTGAGGCCAACTTCCCTTTCAGTAGTGATGAGGACAAGAGGTGAGCCCTGCCATCTGTTCCTGACTCCACCATCCTGAGGGGGGCCCTGGGTGGGTGGCCTTCTGCTGGGACTGCCCCCTGTGAACCCGGCTGCCTTTCTCTCCCGGGCTCTCTCCAACGTGCAGACCCCACGACCCCATCCTGCCCATAGACCTGAAATGGCCCCTTTTCCAACAGCGCCATCCTTGGTCAAGGTTCCAGCAACTCCTCTTCCGAGAACCCCGAGACTTGTGCAAAGATTTCCGAAGCGGGTGCTCAGTGTCACAGTTCCAATTGCAATGACCGAACTGAATGTAGTCAGACGCCCAGGTGGAAAACTTGACACATGGTGAAAACCTTATTGGGAGGTGTCAAAGTGCCTACCGCATGTCATAAACAAGATGTGCCTATTTTCCAATTTTTATTTTAAACACTAAAAAAAATGTTTATTTTATTTATGTCAGTGGTGCTGGGGATTGAACAGCGGTCCTTGTGGCTGCCTAAGCTTGCTTAAGCAGGTGTTTTAGACTGCTGAGCCATCTCACCAGCCCTCCAATTTTTATTAATAGGCAGGACATAATGATGACATATCGAGGGTGCTCCATGGACACGATACCTTGCGTCACAGGCATCCACCACCAAGCTTGGCTGAAAATTGGTCTTTTTAACCTTCTGGCTTGTCTATAAAATGTGCACCTTTTTTTTTTTTTAATGAAAAGAACTGTTTTCAGTATTGGGCCTGAACCCAGGGCCTCCCTGAGCTACATCCCCAGTCTTTTTAATATATTGAGAGACAGGCTCTCATTATGTTTCCTTGGCAGGGCTCCTGCCTCAGCCTCTTGGAGCACTGGTGTCACAGGCATCCGCCACCCAGCCTAGCTGAAAACTTGGCTTTTTAACCAAACGCAGCATCAGCAGGAAGGGTCTGTAAGAAGGGATGCATAAGATGGAGGGGGAGGCTGATCTCCATTCCCAGGGCCCTTTGGAGGGGACACTGTCTGCCCCTTGTCCATCCCTGTCTCTCGCTTCTTCCTCAGGAGCATCCCGTCTGCTATCTGCTGAGGCTGAGGACAAGGCCTCTCTCTCACTGGGCCTCAGCTTCCTCATCTGTGAAGTGAGGATTTGCTTATTTATTTATTTTTATGGCCGGCTCAGACTGCCCCAAGGGCAGGGCTGGCGCAGCATGTGGTGCCGGGGATCGAACCGCGGTCCCTGAAGCCGCCTAAGCTTTCCTAAGCAGGCTCTTTAGATCACTGAGCCATCCTTCCGGGCCTGAAGTGAGGATTTGTACGTGGGAATTCTCAAAGGTTCCTTCTGCTCTGGAAGCCACAGGTCAGGGACAGAAATTTATATCCAGCCCTTCATCTCCCAGAATAGCAAATTGAGATCAGAGGGGCCTGGGACCACAAGAGAACCAGGGGTTTGACAGGGACAGGAGGTACCAGGACTTTGCATGTCTAGCCCAGCATTTCACTCATTCACCTTCAGAGCCTGGGTTGGCTATGGTGGGGAAGGAGGGTATGGTGGGAAAGCAGGGGTGGCTAGGGACAGTTTGGAGTTCCCCAAGTCTGGGCTGGAATTCTGGAGCTAATGGGGCTACACCTACCTTGCTCACCTGGCTCTAGAGACAAGACATCTGTGCCAGGTTCAGGGAGACACATGCAGATTTGGTGTGAACCACCAGTCCCGGGGCCACAGGCCACGGGCCAGGTGCCTGAGCTGGGCAGTGGGTGGAGGGACGGGCATCTGGGAGGCAGCTCAGCTGGGTGGCTTGAGGCAGGGCAGGCAGAAGTCCTTGGCGCATGGAACCCAAGCAGTTTGGCTGAGGACCTATAGAGGGACAAGCGGGACCAGAGCCCCACCCCCACCCCCCACCCCCGTCCCCCAGCTTCTGGTCCCAGTCCAGTGCTCCTCCCAGGAAGGCACACAGCTGAGATAAAGTCTGAGAAGCTGTTCAGAGTGGAACTCAGGTGCAACCCCGGCAGGAGAGAGCACAGCTGGCAGCAGTGCCCGGCACGGTCTGCAACTGGAAAGGGGATTGTGGTCCCAGGCCCCATGAAAGCACCACTGTCTGAGGGCAAGTGGTGCTTGGCAATGCTTGGCACGGGGTGGTCAAGGGAGCTCAGCACTTGGGCACAGGCACAGAGAAACAAGGAGGCAGGCCTCACGAAAAGGGTGTCCCTGCATGTCAGCTCTGTCCAGTTCGAGGCTACAGTCCACTCTGGCCTCTACACAGGGAGCTTCCTGTAGGTCTTGGGCTTGGCCCTGCACATGGCTGAGGAGCAGTAGGACCCCCAGGTGGTCTCAGTCTCTCTTTTTTTGAGATAAGGTCCTGCCATGCAGTCCAGGCTGGCCTTGAACTTGTAGTGAAATTCTTGTCTTGGCCTCCCAAGTCTTGGGGTTGCAGGCCTGTGCTCTTGGATGGCTTTTCCCAGGTGCTCTCCGAGGGTGCATCCCATCAAGAGGTCCCTTCAGCTGGAGTTTATAGAGTCCAGCCCCAGCGCCTGCACAGGTTGTGGCTCTGAAAGTGGCTGACAGATTAGAAGTGGCCTCTTAGAGGGCAGATTGGGCTGAGCTCAGGGATACCTCAGGGGTGCAGATGCCTGGCTCAGTGTGGCACAGCAGGGCCTGATTTTTCTTCTCTCCTTTTTCTTTCTCTTTCTCTTTCTTTTCTTTTTTCTTTCCTCTCTCTTTCCTTTCTCTTTCTTTTCTTCTTGTCTTTTTGAGGCAGAGTCTTATTATGCAGCTCAGGCTGGCCTTGAGCTCATTTTGCAGCCCAGTCTGGTCTCAAACTCGTGATCATACTGCTACCTCAGCCTCCTGAGTGCTGGGATTACAGGTATGCACTACCATACCCAGCCAGCCTTGTTTCTTTCATCTTGGTTATACTGAGGTGGGGTGGGGTGGAGGCAGGATCTCACTATGTCACCTAAGCTGGCCCTGAACTCGTTATCCTTTGATCACTCTAGACGTTTTTCCTAGCTGCTGCTACAAAATTAATAAGGGGGTGGGGGTACTACTCAATGGTGTAGCATTTATCTAGCATACAAGAAGCTCTGGGTTTGATCTCCAGGACCACAAAATAAAATAAAACAAATTACAGAAAACAAAACAAAACAAAAAACACAAAACCTAAAAATAATCTTGTACTAAATCCTAAAGTGAAACCATCAGCTGGTTACTCATCGCTGCTACCTGCATAAATTTAAAGGCAGAACAGCTCTAAGAGCAAGGATTAAAGAAATATAACACCTAAGTACAGGTTAAGCATCCTCCCATGGGGCCCTTTTTTCAGATTCATTGTAGTTTAATGGTGCCAGTCTATACTGTCAATGGAAAATCTCTCTCATTGTCGCCTGTATTAGCCTGTTGTATTTACTATAACAAACTCTGTGACGGTGGGCAACTTTTTAAATAAAAACCTCTTTTCTCTGTTTCTCTTTTTTGCAGAGCTAGGGATCAAAGCTAGTGGTGCTTTACTACTGAGCTGCATCCCCTCCCCAATTATTTTTTATCTTGTGATAGCTTCACTAAGGTATGTCTCGAACTTGTGATCCTCTTGCCTCAGCCTTGCAAGAAGTTGGGATTACAGCCCTGGCTGCACTTTATTTAGCTCACAGTTGAAGAGGTCCCAGGATCCACCGCCAGGGATGACCTTCTGGCTGAGTCTCAGGTGGCACGGTCACTCCCGGTCTCTCCGTGCAGAGCTGCCCATGTGTGGTCATGGCCGTCACCCAGTTGCCCTGCACAGACACCACCTCTGAACACTGCAGTCACATCACTTTAATACCACGCAACGGGGACAAACCCTGGCACGGGAAGCCTGGGGGTGCGCACCCAACCGTGTCCAAATCAGCGCACCGGGCTGCTGGAAAGCCCAGGAGCTGAGACACAGCATGGCCATGCAGTCCTAAGCTGGAAGCCAGTGCAAGCCGCCCTGGCCGGCTACACACTGTGGCCCGAGCTGCCTGTGGCTGGGAGCAGCCTGGTCCCCAGTCAAAGGGTTGCTGGGTGCTGGGGGTGAGGCTCTGAATCCTTTTGAAGGCCCGGGTTGCAGGCCGTGGTCCTCCCCTGTCCCCTCCATGGCTACTGCTGCTCAGGGCCGGCTGTCTTAGTGGTGACCAACTCAGTAGATCCCAGTTCTGTGGCGGGAACAGGGACACCGTGGCTAGGTGGGGTGCTGGCTGGGTCTTCCCTGGGTGCAGGCCAGACAGGAGCCGAGGCATCGGGGGTTCCCGAGGAGGGGATGTAGACGTTGTCCAGGGGCTCTAGAGCGGTCAGAGCAGGGGACAGGGAGAGTCAGAAGACCCAGGCTTCCCCCACCCCATTCTAGAAACTTCTTTCCAACAGCCTTGGTGATGAGGTAGGGAGGGTGGCCCATGACAGGTCCTCAGGACAGGAAGTCCTGAGAGGCCCAGCCAGGGTGTTTGAGGAGGGGACGGCGGGGGAAGCCCACCAGGCCACCCTGCAGAGCTTCATGGGGACCTGAGACTTACCACGGTCCTCTAAAGGCCAGTGCCCACAGGCTCCCAAGAGTGAGACTCACCATCCTGGCTTCTATCCAGCGCCTCCAGGGTCCTCCGCTGCCGCCACTTCCAGCTCACCAGGGCCACCAGAACCAGGGCCAGGAGCAGCGCCAGGCCCAGGAGCACAGGGACCCCAAAGAGCAGCCCAGGCAAGGGCAGCACAGCCTGTGGGTTTCTGGCGCCCATCGACTCCTGCGGCTGCAGCGCTGTCCCGGGTGCCTGGCTGCTCGCCCCTGCTGCTGGTGAAGGAGACAGGGAGGGAGACTGGTGGGTGGAGGGGAGAATGCTGGGGGGCTGGCTGCTGGGAGTTGAGGCTGAGCAGGCAGTGGCCATGGCCAGCAGGGGGATGGGGAAGGTTGGGGTGGGGAGACCACGTGCTGATCGGGAGCCCATCACCCCAGGGCCTGGCCAGCAAGTGGGGACTTCCACAGCAGGACTTCCTCCCTGGTCATCCCGGCCGGGCCGGCCGTGTATCCGTCTCTTACCTGCCCTAGGCTCCGGCGTGCGGAGGAGACTGCAGTCCACACAGTGGCGCACCAACTGGTCAAAGCACTCAGCCTGCACGCAGCGAGTGGGCCCTGGCCCACTCATGCCCTGCAGGCTCCGAGCCCCCTGCCCCATGGTGCCGAGGCGCCAAGAAAAGCTGGGCTCCCAGTCTTGGGGCTGGGAGGAAGCCCAGAGGCCCCGCCCCGTCCGCTGGGTGGGACCACTGGGGTAGGACCAGCGCCACGGCCCTGCGCCCTGGGCCTGCTCTTTCACTTGTGGTTCCCCCATGCAACCACTCAACCATCACCCCAGACACCAGCTGGGTGAAAGCCCTACTTGGGGCACAGACTCAGGGTGGGCTCTGCTCTGCCTGGGCCATGTTTTCCACCCCCAATGCCTCCACCTCCTTCTCTGCCCTTCCCACAGCAGCTAGTCCAGGACATCGAACATCTCAACAATAACCACCACAACCCAAACAAAAAAAGAAACACAAGCCGGGCGTGGTGGCGCACGCCTGTAATCCCAGCACTCGGGAGGCTGAGGCAGGAGGATCGGTGCGAGTTCGAGACCAGCCTGGGCTACCAAAGTTAGCTCAAGGCCAGCCTCAACTGCATAACGAGACCCTGTCTCAAAAAGACAAAAAAAAAAAAAAAAAAAAAAAAAAAAAAA